>JAQZBX010079550.1:0-13968 GCA_029593785.1 Cabassous unicinctus | reverse complement strand
TATTAGAGTGTATTGGATTCAGAGGTTTTACTTTTACTTGATTAAATAATGATTAAGGCTTTGATTGGGCCACGTCAGTAGGACGTTGAGTCCCTGCTCCCTTGGTGGGTGGGGGACAGAGAAACCACACTGCAGAGAATGAAGTTTGGAGTTTTTGAGCTGGAGCCCCGGGAAGTAAGCACACAGAGGAGCTTGGTCGTGAGGAAGGAGAGAAGGCCCCGGGAAAAGAGACGAGCCGTTTGCCTGATAGTCTACAGCTGCCTTGTGGAGAGAACAAAGCAGCTGAGCCCGGAGAGAATCAAGTCCCCGGGAGAGAGACAAAGCCTAGAGAGCCTGACCATGGAGCCTTAAAAGGAAGAGGACAGCTGAACGTTGGCAGCCATCTTGCCCCAACACATGGCAACGGCTGGGCTGAGGGTGAGGGAAGTAACTTACGCTTTATGGCCTGGTAACTGTAAGCTTCTTCCCCAAATAAATACCCTTTATAAAAGCCAACAGATTTCTGGTATTTTGTATCAGCACCCCTTTGGCTGACTAATATAGGTGGTAACCACTTTAGGTTTTTGTCATTTACTTACATCACAGATGCAGGTAGGACTAGATGATGTCCTTTTACAACGTTTCCAATTTACTTTGCTTCTTTTGGATTTCACTTATTTTGACATTTTCCTACAATTCACATGAAAAATACAATATTTTGGGAGGACTTTGGAGCAAGGGCCGTGGTGATAATGATAATACCTTGGTGATATGTGATTAGAAGGAGAAAACAGGCAACTACATACTTATAGAGAATGATGAATGTGTAAAAAGGAAATTGCCTTGGGTTAACAGAAGAAAAGATAACTTCAGGAAAGGGAAAGGTGAGACAAAGGGAAGATAGAAGAACAAGGCCTAAGAAAGGAAGAGGAAGAAGAGCAGTGTGGGGAAAGCATGGAAATACAGGTTGGAACTTGCAGTCTACCTCCTGACTCACCTTAACCACAGAGGTCCCCAAATGCCGGTTTTCACTCTCAGGAATGACAGCATGACCTTTGTGAGCTGCTGAGTCATCTGCACATCCACACTGTGATTGGAAGCGCCTATACCTCATCATTCCCTGCAAAATCAGAACGTCTCTCTGGATTCTTCGTGCCTCATTTTGACTCTTGGACTCAAGCCAAATTCCTGTGCTCAAGAAAACCTAGGCTATGAGATTCTCTTGACTTCTTGGAGATTCTGATTCTCAAAGGGACTGGACAAGTACAAAAGTGAGCTTTTCACAATTACATGTCGGAGTCCTCAGGTTGCACCCCACTGTGAAACACAAGGACTCCAAGTCTAGAGTTTTGGGCAGGAGAAGTCCCATTCCAGAGTCATGGAATCAAATGGTTGGAATGAATAGACCTGCTCTAACATTTGCAGAGTGGGGCCAGAGGAAAAATTGAGGTCCCCATAACATATGATAAATATTTAAATGCTATAAATCAAGATCCCACAGTTCAATGTATTTTATTCTCCCACCTTAACGAATAAGCCTTCATGAAGACCTGGAAGGCAGGTTCAAATACAGAATTTTTGGCAGACTGAGTTCCGCCTAGGAAAGGGGCTGTTCAGTGGGTATCGGGCCCCTGCCCCTGGCCTTTGTTTCTTCTCTTCCACCACCGGCTCCATCCCGCACTGGGATGGGCCTGTGGTCCAGCTTAGGTGTCTACACTCTGAAGGCACAGTCCATCGGCCTGTCCAGGTTCTGAAAACAGGCTCAGGGCTGTCTAGGCAGGGAATTCCAGGGGACTGGGTAGCCAATACATGCTTTAGTGCAGGGGGTCTCAACTGGGGACATTCGGCAATGTCTGGAGATGTTCTTTGGTTGTCACACTGGAGGGTGGGGTGCTTCTGGCATCTCGTGGGTAGAGGCCAAGGATGCTGCTAAATAGCCTATAATGCACAGGACAGCGCCCCATAATTAAGAATTATCTAGCCCCAAATGTCAAACCTCGCTTTAGGGGGACACAGGTGCTGTTAAAAATCACCTATTTAAGTTCTTTAGCCTTGTTCTAGAAAGAGGGGTGCAGGGCTCTGGGGGGAGCCCCATTTTGGATCCACAGATTCTTTTCCCCACAATGTGGCCTGAGGACGGCCAGAGAAGCTCTCTTCAAAGCGCGGGTCCCAGGGCCCACAAGCCCCTTGCCCAGGTCTAAGTGCTGCATCAGGAATGAACCTGAGGTTCTCTGATCCCGCCGGACCCCCAACAATGGGCTGTGCAGGTTTCGTCTGAACATAGCAGAGGAGGAACAACTCATTGTCCCAGGGCAGCTCTTAGGATGCGTGGCTGCTCCCATCGCCAAGTTCTCGCAATGAACTGAAACCTGCTTCTCCAGTTTCCTGGAACGCAAAGAAACTTTGGCCTTGAGCAAAGGCCCTTTGGCCAGGATTTGCAGGTTTATGCAACCGTCTGGTGTATGTCGGCAAAATTACAAATACACACAATTTCTAGAGGATGATTTTTAAAATGTGGAAAGTGGGTCTCTGATGGAGAAAGCACTGAAGGCCAGAGGACCCCAGAATAAAGAAATAAACAATATGCGGCTGGAGCAGCCTCCATTCTTGTTTCACACTGGGCTTGAGTTAGGACTCAGTATTTTGCCGTCCTCAAAATGAAATCCTCTCCACCAAACCTTGGGGAGAAATGTAAGCTGTACTGAAGAATTTGCAGGGAGCGGGGAGAGGGCTTAAGTCACACCCAGAAAATACAGAACTCTCCAGAAGGTATGTAGCTTTACTCTCTCAAACTATGGCCTTTGTTGGCACCTGCCGGGGTCTCCTTGCCTCTCCATCTTTCCTTTCTGGACACCTTCCCCATCTCCTCTTTTGAGTCAAGTAATTCCAGCTTTTGCCCCAAACTTGCATGCCTCTGAGGATGGGAGGATAGATTCTCTTCCCTTAGCCTCTTGGTTTACAGAAGTATTCAGCCAACAAAAGTGTGAATGTATGTTTGGAGGATTCTTATTAGTTTCTAAAAGAAAAGCACAAGCAAAAAAGTGCCTAGTCTCCTATCTATCCTTCTAGACATTTCCATGCCCACAAGTAAATATGTTTAAACTTTTTTTTTTTTTTTTTTTGACACAAACGTAGTTCATAGCGTTCTGTAACTGGCTTTATTTCACAATACGTTTCTGAAATATCTTCCCTGAAGGATAAATGATGTTCTTTATATGCAGCTATCACAGTTATGTAACCATTCTAGCACTCTCCTTGGATATTGTGGCAGCAGAGCCGGAAGAAACACACAGGTCCAAAAAGTCAATTAGTGATATCTTCAAGGCCTGGGGCCTTGTCAAACAGGAAAAATATTAAGAAAAAAATCCCACCAAAGATCCAGAATTCTGTCTAACCAAGTAACTCACTCTATGTGCTAAGGACTAGGAAAACTGCAGGGAAGACTAGGCCATGGATTGAGGTGCACCGACTTTACCCAACACCCCAAAACCAAAAAAGCAAGCACCAGAAAACGAAAACCACAGCGAGCACACAGCTTGGGGCGTCCCAATTTCTAAGGAACAAATGAGACAGGCCCAAAATCAGTTATACTTCAGGGCATTTCTAGACAGTGACTTCAGATCTTCCAGACAGACCACGTGTACCTCATTTTCCCGGTTTCATGGACTGAAACCCAAGGATTACACCGTTTGGAAGAAAAGGCTGTTTTTTTCCCGGGTCTCAGGTTTCTGGACTTGGTACAGCTCGCCGACGGCTGGCGGGAGCCGGCGACCCCTCGGCCCCGCCCCTCCCGAGCTCGACCAGTTGCGAGCCGAGGCCCTCGCGGGGGGCGGGCGCGCGCGAGCGGCTATTGGTTCCGGGCCAGGGTGGGCGGGGCCCGGGGACCCAGCCTATAAAGCGCCCGCGGCGCGGCCGCACGGGTTTACATCGGCGTCACCCGCGGCGTCGCCGGCAGCTTGTACCACAGCCTGTACCGCTCTCTCGGAGTCTCGGCGTCCGTGCGAGTCATGGTGACCAGGGCCGTGTGCGTGCTCAAGGGCGAAGGCCCGGTGCGCGGCACCATCTCCTTCGAGCTAAAGGCAAGGGCTGGCGCCGGGGCCGCGCGGGGGCCCGGCCGCGCTCCTGTCCCGGGGCGGGTGCGGGGAGCAGGCGGCCTCGTCACGCCCCCGCGCCCCGGACCCCGCCGCCCGCGCGCGCCCGCCGACTGCTGAGTCACGGGGCGGGCCCGGCGGCGGCGGTGCGTGGCCGAGGCCGGCGCGGGGAGGCGGGAGGCGGCGGTCGGGGCCTGGGCCGCCGCCGGGGCGCGTGAGGCGGGGACGAGGCCTGGCGTTTTCGGAGAGGAGGCGGCGCCGCCCTGCCCCGGCGTTTTCTGGGTCTCGGGTTCCGCGCCGCCCGGGTTGCGCGGTCCGAGGCCCGGGGCCCGCGAGCAGAGCCACCCCCAGGCCGCGGGCGGGGTCCGGGGGCGCCGGGGGCGGCCCGCGCGGCGTGGCTGTTGTCGCACCCGTTAGCCCTTCCGGGCTGCTTTTCCGACTTCATGTCTTCTAGGTCCGGGGTCTGCAGACTCCGGCCCGCAGCCGTTTTTGTTTTTTTTTTTTTTACCGGGAGGTCCGGGGGATCGAACCCAGGACCCTCCATATGAGAGACAGACACCCAGCCTTTTGAGCCACATCCGTCCCCCCGTAGCCAGTTTTTGGGCAGTCCTCGAGCTCAGGGTGGTTTTTATGTTCTGAACGGATTGTAAAACCCCGGAATATACGGCAGGACCCGTATGTGGCCCTAGAGAGACTAGTTCGCTGACCCTTGCTCACGGTCATGGTCAGGCAGTGTAAAGAAGAGGGCCTTGGGCAAAGGTTTTTCAAAGCCTTTGCCCGGGAAGTCAGAGCTAATTGACACAGTTATTGGTTTTTTTCCAGAACAGTGACTGTCAGCCGTGGGTGCACAGTATACTCATTTAGGGAGCTTTTGAAAAATACCGATACCTGGGCGCACTCCCGAGCACTTATATCAGAATCTCTCAGGTTGGGGCCTGAGCATTGCTTTTTTAAAAATGTTTCCAAGGGAAAGCAGATGTGGCTCAAGCAGTTGGGCACCTGCCTACCACATGGGAGGTCCAGGGTTCCTTTCCTTGTGCCTCCAGAGAAGACATGCAAGACAGCAAGGTGACGTAACTGACACAAGAAGGAAACAATGAGAGACACAAGAAGCAGGGAGTGGAAGTGGCTCAAAAGATTGGGCACCTTCCTCCCATATGGGAGGTCCCAGGTTGGGTCCCTGTTTCACCTAAAAAGAAGACAAGCAGACGCAAGGAGCAGACAGCAAGCACAAACAATGAGGCGAGAGGGAAAAATAAAATCTTAGAAAAAAAAAAGTTTTCAAGGTGATCCTAATGTGCGGCCAGGATTGACAGCTGCTGTTGGTAGAGGGTCGTGTATGGAGTTTGGGATTTGGAAATCAGACCTGAAATGTTTACATTTCATTGAATTTTTCCCTCATAACTCAGATCTTGGCCATTCCTTTAACCAAATTCTCTATAAAATGGCTTTGAAACTGCTCTACCAATAGGCAGGTTGCTGAGATGGTCAAAGACAAACTTCTGGAAATGCCTTGTAAAATAAACATATTATCAACAATATTGCAGAAACACCTGTGTTGCAAGCAAGGTACTTGTGCCAACATCTTAGGGAGGTTACCAAGGTGGTTGGGGGTGGGGGGCGGTGGAAATAATTTTATCGCATTTGGCTTAATATTATCATGGGAGAGCTTGTAATACCTGAATGAGATTTAGTTTTTAAAGTGGTCTACAGAAATGTGAGCGGGCAGGGGCAGGAATCTAGGTAAGTGCCCAA
The DNA here is from genome assembly GCA_029593785.1 of Cabassous unicinctus. Lineage (NCBI taxonomy): Eukaryota > Metazoa > Chordata > Mammalia > Cingulata > Chlamyphoridae > Cabassous > Cabassous unicinctus. The sequence continues at coordinate 8,143 of JAQZBX010079550.1, read as the reverse complement.
TCCATGATTCGGTGGGAAGAACTACATTCAAGTATTTCTTCTCCTTTAAGTGGTCTCCACATTTTCCGGGAAAGGCTTATTGGCATTTCACTAAATGATGCTGTGTTTTCATTTGCCAGGCTTTATTTTACCTCCATTTCTTCCTCCCCACATAATTCGCCTAACAATAGAGTCAGCAGCCTCTGTGGGATCCCTTCCCTCTGGCCAGTGGGAAATGGCTCTGGGCTAGCCATGGTCAGAAGGCGGGCTCTGAAGCCATGTGTGAACTGAGGTTCCTGTAGTCTTTCCCCCGTCCTTGAGCACCTTGCACGTTCCTCTTTTAAGCGCCAGACTTGCACTTGATCAGGATCCCTGGAGAGTTGAGCAGTACAGCTCTGCAGATAGGCAGATGTAACAAAGTGGCTATAAACTGCATTTGGTTTGGGCTATATAGGTTTTTAAAATTTTGGATTAGTTGCCAACTTTTAAAAATCAGAATTTTTCACCTAAAAGTCCAAATTCCCAGCTTGTCTTGGAAAATGTGGACAGTTGTCCACACAGCCTTTCTTCGCCCAGGGCAGTAGTGCTGAAGGTTTGTGTCTCTTGCTGCTTCCCTGACCTGTGTTACTCGTTCTAGGCGGTTCTGGTGCAGCTTACTGTATGCAGTGCCCTTTAAAGGAGGTTTGAAAGAACCTGTCCTTTAAAATAAAGTTTCTAAGTGCTCTTGAGAAAACATGGCGGGGCGCGGGGGGGCGGGGGGGAATTCACATTTGCTAATTTTTCTAAAATTAAAGGTTGTACTTCAAAAGAATCACTGAGTCTGTTATTCTGGAAAAGAAAAAAGGCAGCAGTTGCCAGACTACTTCCCTTGAGCAGTGGTATTTGTCCAATGGAAAATCCAGTTTTAAGGCTAATGATACCTCCCGTAACTGCGAGCCCCAGCTTTTTAAAAACAAACCAAGCCCACCACAGAGACACCCACATGCGGACAACTGGGTGAAGTTGATGCCACATGTGGTTAGGACCTCCTTGAGGCTGTAATGGGAATTTCTTTAGTGCTGGGATGTTGCCCCTCACCTTTGCCTGCTTTTGTTTTTTTCACCTGCTTTAGTGTTTTGGGGTTTTTTGTCCTAACGGTTATTTAGTTCTCAATACCCAAGAAGCCTTCAAAAAGCAGTCCATATGGTTAGACTAAAATCATTTCCCCTGGGGGCAGTGAATTAGGATATCTTCTGGCTGCTAATCAACAATATCTGTGATGGGAAACCAAGTGGAGAGTGGCAAACAGGGATGCTGGGGCAGCCGGCTAGACATTGCCAGGGAGCCTTTATTTTCCCTTAAGGGAAGTCTGTATGTTTGCCATATGGAACAGTGTCCGGTGAAGAAAGAGCAAGGTGCTGAGAAGTGTATGATGTGTTTACGTTTGGGTTAAAAAGTTTGATGTATACACATATACTCTCCTTGTGCAAACTGACCCTTTCAAGTGTTTGTAAAGTAGATAAGTCCGTGTTCATATTACATAACCAACGTAAGAGAGTCAAAGCCTTCTAAGTGTATAAATCTCCCAGCGTTTAAGTGCCCACTGCGCTTAGCCCTGGGCGTGGTTCCCTTCACATGCCTGGCCACAGTGAGTCAGGGAGTCTCCCAGCAAGACCATCCTCTCCCTTTGCGCAGGGGTCCAAGCAGCTGCAGCTCCCTGGGGGTTCACAGCTGGGAAGTGGTGGGCCTGGGGATTGGACGTAAGTTTTTTTGACTCCCAAGTCTGCTCCTTTTACTTTACAGAGAGATAACATTACATGAAAGGTTTTCTTTGTTCAGAAGCACGTGCTCTCTCAACCTAAAGGTGTTTTTTGTTTGAATAAAGGAAACCGGGACGGTCCTGGTGCATGGAAGCATCACAGGCCTGGCTAAAGGCCTGCACGGATTCCACGTCCATGAGTTTGGAGATAATACACAAGGTAGGGGTGTGCTGCTCTGGGGACCCACATTGTGCTTAACCTGGTCAGATAACAGGGCTAGGTAGAGTAACGCTAAACAGTAAAACCCTCAACATTTTTTTTTTTAAAGGTCAAGTTAAAATGATTATTAAGCTCAATCTAGTTTGCAGATGCCTAACTAGTTTGATGCCTGAAGTGTGAAAAGAAAGGGGAAAGACTCGGTGCTTTTAGTTGTGACTATGTAAGAGTCTCAGGTGTGCTTTTTAGAAAATAGTGCACAATTAAGCTACTTTATTCCCCTCTGTAGTGATGCCAGGTGTTGGTGAGCTGGGGGTTGAGCCGAGTGTGCAGTCCTTCACACTGCCCCCCAGGAATAGCTCCATGCCCTGTTCCTGTCTTTAGTGGGACAAAAATGTGATGCATACTGAAAATGGAATGTAAAGTATTGTTGCTTTGGAATAAGTTTTGTTTTCTCAATTTGGGGTCAAATGAAAGTTTAGGGATTGAATTACATTTGCTGATTTCCGTCCCATCCCCCCCCACCCCCCGTATTTCAGTAATTATCTGAACTTGATGTTTACAGAGTTGAGAACTTGGATTTTTGGTTGGTTGTTTTTTTAGAAAGAGGCACTGGGGATTGAACCCAGGACCTCGTACTTGGGAAGCAGGCACTCAACCACTTGAGCTACATCTCCTTCCCAAAAACTTGGTTCATTTTGCTAGAACTTGTGTTTAATGTTCTAAAATTTGGTTTCCAACAGTGATTTGATGAGCAGATTTGATCCACTTCAATGATTAACCAAAATTCCCTAAATTGCTTCTTGGTTTTACTGTCTGGTTTTACTGTCTGGTTTGGAAGGTGATGGCTTTGTAGCTTTGTCTTCTGCTTCCTCTGACTTGCCTGTCCTCCCTGTGGGGACTCCCAGGGGGCTGGCTGGGTAGGAAGTTATAAACAATGGAAACTATCCATCAGCTGCTGAACAAAGAAAGCCATGCAGTGAGCCAACGTCCTGCCTTGTTGCAGTTCTACGTGGGTGGCACCTCCAAGTGCAGAGGAGTGCCCTGTGTGCAGAATACAGTATGAAAGCTGCCTCTTGGAGTTGTGCGAGGCCTTGGCTCCTGAACATAGTTGCCATGTTAGATTCTGCAGGCACCAAGTATAGGCCTTGAGCTGGAGAGAACTTGGTGTAGTGTGTTGCTGGGGAGATAAGTTTTTTGTTGTTAAGATATGCCACCTTCTTGAAAATTTCGATCATAATCATGGGATTTTAACAATAGAAGAACCAATGAAGATCAAATCTGGCCCCTTTATCTTGCATTGAAGAAACCAAAGCCTAAAGAAGGGCATTAGCTCTACCAGTGTTTTATAGGCGTCACAATTTGCCTCTACTCCTTGCCTGCTGTTACACTAAAGTGTTGCTTCCTATTTTTATTAGCCTCAAAGTCTTGATATGCAGGTTGGTATTTTCTCCATTTGAGCTTATAGCAATGGTCAGTTTTTTTTTAGAACTTATTTTGCAATCTTGATTCATAATTTAGCTGCTTTCTTTTTGGTGAATAGGCTGTACCAGTGCAGGTCCTCACTTTAATCCTCATTCCAGGAAACATGGTGGGCCAAAGGATAAAGAGAGGTGAGTGACAAAATGTTTAACTCTTATTAAAATAATGGGGATGGTGTTTTGGATCATTATGAATACAGTCCTACCAAATTGCACGCAAAGATAATTGAGTGGTTTCCCCCGCATCTGCACTTGAATTCATTGCCTCCTCTCCCCCTGGCTCCCCATGCAATCCCCCTATTTGCCAAGTGCTGGTATGACTTAATCACTGGGCCAAGGAATTGACAAATGGGAACACTTAAAACGATTCGGTTTTGTAGAGTTTATTGAATACAGAACTAACACAAGTGCCAAAGGGAACTGATACAGAAAATGTCATGAATAACATTACTATCAACCACTAGCAAAATAAACCTTGATATTATTACCATTGTGAAAAATTGGGAACCTTCTGTAGCTCAAACTTTGACATTGGAAACTAGTTGAGACTCCATTATTATGTGTTTGTGTTTTCTGAGAGCTGTTCAGGAAATTTAAGGACAAGGATTAATTTATTTTTATACCAGAGTCCTGGGGATACAGTTTTCTTGGCTGTGCCGGTAACAAATAGGCATAACTCATAATTGAACATTTAATCTTTGGTTGTTTACCTGTGAAATTATACCACGTCCCCCCTCCCCATGACTTTCCCACAGGATTACTTTGTACCCTTGAACCCTTTTATGAAGCACTATGGGTCTAGACCGTTTAGGTACTTGTTTTCAAATTTGCATGTTTCCAGAGTTTTGTTAATCTGGAAAAGTGGGTCTCATTTGATATTTAGTGTATGTATCTCTCAGCCTACTCTGCTATATCTGACTAAATCAAATTTAAATTTAGTTCATGTACTATCCTGATGTTAAGTTAAATGGAAATCAGTCCTAACCTAGCTGATACTTTTTCAATGATAGGCATGTTGGAGATCTGGGCAATGTGACTGCTGACCAAAATGGTATGGCAGAAGTGTCATTTGAAGACTCTGAGATCAAACTCTCTGGAGAGCATTCCATTATTGGCCGCACATTGGTGGTAAGTTTTCATATAATGAGGATACATGTAAAATTTTGTCTAATGTATAGGCATGTGTCTTTCACAATTTCAAATGATTAGTCTGGGTTTTTTAAGACCTGTATAAATTGCACCTTTAGTTCAGATTAGGAGAAAACCATTTCACTTCCTGGATGAAGTGAAAATCAGTTTATCTAGATCAGTTAAGAATATGTTTCTGCTAAGATGCAGGTTATATTTGATACTAGATCTGAATTGGGGAAAAAAAAGAAGTCATTTTCTGGTTTTAATACTGTCAGATTTTCTTGCCACTCCTGGCTTTCCCCCTTGTGGTTAAATAGATCATTTTGTAAAGTATAAATTGACCTCATTATCAACATTCATTCAAGTCTGAAAGTTATCACTTGTGTTTGACATGTATGAAGAGGTCTCCTCAAGTTACCCTTGGGAGCTACAGCTGCTTCATGCAAAGCAAGTAGTGTAGGCTCCTTTAGCCTATCCCTGAGGACAGTTAATATTCAGTAACTATCCTTTGCAGTTTCTTCAGCCATAGTTGTGAAGCAGAAAAATCTTATTTATAAATATTTAATGAACAAAATTTAAAATACTATTTTTCAGTTGGATTTACCTCTTATTTATAGGCCTCTATAGCACCATTATGCACAAGCTTTTGAAGTTTTGTTCACTTTCAAAGTTTTTTTTGACTTTGAAAAGCAATTTACATTTTTTGACTTTGAAAAGCAATTTACATTATAAAAGATGGCTACTCTTAATTTAGGTTACTAGAATTTATCACATGGGGTATTAAGACCAGTATGTGGTGGCCTGTAACAATGTACTGTTTGAGGTATTAGTATTTCAACATTTACCTAATATTTAAATTAAAGGTAACTTATGTATATGATTTGTGCCATCAAGTAAAAGCTTTTAGTAGTTTGTACTTTACTAGTTTAAGTATTTGTATACTATTTCCCTACTAATAGTTTTAACTTGTTATTTTCCTAAGTACTATTAAGTAGTTCTTAATGGTCTTTTGGGTATTGTTGGGAAGAGGTGGTAATTGCTTGATAGCCTAAAGTTGTTATGTTCTTAACATTTTTTAAAGGTCCATGAAAAAGAGGATGATTTGGGCAAAGGTGGAAATGAAGAAAGCACAAAGACAGGGAATGCTGGAAGTCGTCTGGCTTGTGGTGTAATTGGGATCGCCCCAGTAAAATAAACATTCCCTAGGACACAGTCCTGCTAACTCATCTGTTATCTTGCTAGCTGTATAGACATTTACCTTGACAGATATTAAACACTGTAATCTTAAAAATTTGTCTGACTTTTTTTTTTTAATTGCTTTAATTGTGAGAACTTATTTGTGATCACTTGGAAGATTTGTATAGTTTTATACAACTCCTGTTCAATGAAAATGCCTGTTTCAGTGATCTCTGTATTTTGCCAAACTTAATCACACATAGGTATTAAACTTAATTGTTTGAATTTCTTCAATTCTCTTTGAAGTCTGTGAATAAACATATATGGCATTGTATTTTGAATCTATTAAAATATCCAAGTTGAAATTCTAAATTGGCTGGTACTTATTTAGTATAGACCTTGAATGGAACAGATTTAGTAATATGTTAACAAGTATTAATGATTTCATACAGCTCTTGAAAGCGTGAATACGACCATCAAAATGTATAAATTGTTAGAAGCTGGTCTTTCAGCTAAGATCAAACCTTACCATTCTTAGACAATAGGTTTTCCTTTGTTGTCAGCACTACGGTAATTAAAATGGTTTTCCCACTTAGCAACTTGGTATTTTGATTCTTCATGTACCTAAGTTTATTTTTTAAAGTAGATGTTATGGTTTAAGAGAATCCCTTGATAACTCTTAGTGAAATGGTCAAAGGTAAGGTGTAGACCCAGCTAAAAATAAGGTTAATTTACCTACCTGCCAAAGTGGCACACATACCACTTTTGTAGACCTGTGAACATTCTTTATAATAAAAGTAGAGGTTGGCACAATCTTTTCAGATTAGCCCTTTAAGGAAATAAACATTAGCACTAACACGGAACCAATGAAATGTTAGTGGGAATTCTGACCATTTTAATGATTTTCACACCCAATTAGTGTATTCAAGTCTGTTTCTCCTGATATAAATATGTACATACGTGTGAGAATGTTTTTAAATGAAATACTAATCTCAGGCTTGACCATATGGGTTACAACTGTTCAATTAGAAATTGTAGAATTATTATTTCTGAGAAGCTAGGTATAAGCTACAATCCTTTCCCTTAACAGATATGAGGTACTTTATCAAATGTAGGCAGTCTTTTGGGAGGAAAAGCTAACTGGAAAAAACTCATCGTGTTTTCAAAGTTTTAAATTGGCGATACGATCACAGTAAGTGGTTAAAACTACCAATTCAGGAATAATTTGTTAAATGGGTGGGGTAAGGTGCAAGTATAAAGACTCACCTGTAGCCCTTTATGGCCTCAAAGTGTTACCATTTTTGTAGTACTTTTGGGGTTTTGTCATGTACAAATAGGTTGGTCTCAGTTCTTTCTATTGGAAATAGGCCTATGTGAGGCATCTTTGAAATTTGGATACTTAATATATAAGATACATGTTTCTTTCCAGAGGCAGTTTCAGGTCATTACTTCCAAACAGCTCAGTGGACCAACATAAATTATACAAGGACAAATTTTATAATTTAAGTTCACAGATATGAAATGGGTATTTATTTTCCTAAAGCAGGAACACAAGAACACTGCCCCAGATATGATTTCCCTGTCAAAGATCTTGCTACAGAGTACTATTTAAAACCAAAGTAAAAAAGCTGCTTCACCTGGGGATAAAGGCAAAGAAAAAATTAACTGCCCAGGATATGAAACTAGGACAATTAAAAAAAAAAAAATCATTTAAGAAGAAAATAGCTTTCACAGGACTATATACACTTGGATTTTGTAACTCAAATCTTTCTTTTCCTTGGCGCACTGAGTAAGCAGTTTCATGTAACTTTCTGTACTACAGATACAGGTTTGACTTGGCTTTGGATGTTTGGATGTCTTTCCATAATAATTCTTGGGTTAACCCACAACTCTTCCCTAATGAACCCAGCAATTTTAAGTGAAAGGAAGTACATGGGCAGAAGTGAGTGTACACCTCTGCCCAGCAGGGGAATTTAAAAGGGTAAAGGCGACAAGCAAGGCTTAATAGCAAACTGCATTTTCAAGTCCTTAAATATAAAAGACAAGGGCTTTTGGATTGTAAATGTTAACCTTAATTTCTTTTACCCTTTTGAAAAATGTAACAGGATGGTAAAAAAAAGACAATCTTCTAAATTGTACCCAGGCAATCAAATAGCTTATGGTACAGTGTAACATTGGGATCCAATTTTTTCCCTCAGCAAAATTTCTCTTTACAAATTAGGGCAACCACAAAGCCAACGGCGGGGAGGGGGAACCTTGATTGCATTGCAAACACCTACAATGAGCTTTTCAATGAACATTAAAACCACTAACCATTATGACTGAAATGCTAAAAATCAAAAGTATTACAAACGTGTTTGAGAATAACTACAAATAAGTAATTTAGATTCCAAAACAGTATTAACAGCTCAAATGTTGATG
>JAQZBX010079549.1:0-13960 GCA_029593785.1 Cabassous unicinctus | reverse complement strand
CCTCTGATAGAAATGTCACTTGCATTCCATAAAAGCTTTTATCAGGAACCCAAAGTCAAGATTAAACTCAATTTCTCTTAACTGTTCTCCTTAAGAACGTAAGTGTTCCCTTTGGTCCTTGAGTCCCTTTCTCTTGTAGCCAGATCTCACCCTGGATGGGTCAGAGTCAGAATCTTGAGCCCAATTTGATTTCATTGTCTACTCTTTATACCTACTTGTTACCAAAAATCTAAAATACCTGATTCCTGAAAGTCAGGTCAGCCTCTCAAAAATGAGTATAGATCAAAGCTATTTCTTAGGAAAGTTGAAGCTCAGCTGTCTAATACCTATTCTTGGTAAATGTGCTAAATTCTCTTGCCGAGAGGTATAAGGTCGTGTATGCAAAACTACCCTTGAACTTTTCCATACCATCTAGCAATAGAGACTGCCTGGTTTCAGAATCCACAGAATCAAGGATATCAGATTGGGCTCTAACCAGGCCAGCTCTCACTGAAAATCTTTTTGCACAGTAATCACTGTTGTTTTGACAGGATAATCACTCCCAGGGCATTCAGGGAAACCTTGCTTGGACCCCTGCTTCCAAAGGCATGTTCTTATGAGATTTCCAATGTGTCATTGTTTTCCCTTGGGCTTAGATGACCCAGATGATGTCTACAGGTTTTTCACTTGTGAAACTATATTTTGCATTGAAGAAAACAAGAAATCCTTTGCACAATACGTTTTGCTTTTAGCCTAATAAGTGAAGTTTGGGGAGCTGGAACTAATTGAAGGTGTATATTTGCTTATAGTGAGCACAAGTTATTGCCTTGCTCATGAGCCAAGGAGTCCCTGAAATTTGGTAGGTGACCAGGGCTTCTCAGCTGGGCGTCTGTGTTCTCCTGTTGCCCATAAGCAATTTCACAGAACATCAGCCTCAGACACAGCCATTAAGAGACTGGGATTGAACAAGGGATGAAAGTGTCCTCTGTAATCATGTCTGAACATAGGAAGAAAAAAACACACGAACTTTGTCCAAATCACAAAATGACTAAACGTTTCCCTTCTCAGCTATTGAGTCACTATACTTCTTTACCAACCAGAACGTGAATATCAATTCATTCCTACTCCCTTATTTCCCAACAGTATCCAATCCATAGCAAAACATCGCTTTTAACCCTACTCAAAGTTAACTCAAACACAAATCCTCTAATAAAGCCTACCATCCCCTTATTGAGATAGCTCCTCAGCTACCCCTGGAGTGTGTTAGCCCTCACTTCAGCAAGCAATAAACCCAACCTGTTCAACATGCACCTGGTGGTTTCTGGCTAGAGGACATTGACACACAGAAGGCATATCCAAACATTGCCCAGGTAAAATGGATTTGCTATCTCAGCTCTTAGTTTAAAGATAGGGAAGGAGAGAAAGAGGGAAAAAATCTGACAGGGCCTCTCTACCACAGAAGTTCATGAAGAGGATAAATTCTACTCATATTAGAATTCTTTGGAAACAACTGTCCCTTCACCAAGTCACAAAAGATCCTATTTTAAAACCAAGGCTGAGATGGCTGTATTCTGCCTTTGGAACACAATTCCCAAAGGACATCTTTAGGAATTGACATGAAGTCTGTAGCAGTTTGATATTATTTATGAATCCTAAAAATAGATATTGGATTATATTGTAACTGGTTTGATCCTCTGGGCATATTGGGTTGTGTTAGATTCAGAGATTTCACTTTTACTTGATTAAATTATGATCAAGGCTTTGATCCAGCCATTTCAGTAAGATGTTGAGTCCCCACCCTCTTGGTGCATGGGGACTCACAGAGAAAACGACAGGGCAGAGCAGAGAGTTGGAGTTCTGATGCCGGAGTCCCAGGAAGTAAAACACACAGGAGAAGAACACAGAGGAATAGAGAAGGCTCCATAGACACAGTAGAGACCCCAGGGAGAGAGAAAGCCTGACAGTCTACAGCTGACCTTGTGGAGAGAACAGAGCAGCTGAGTCTGGAGAGGAGCCCTAAGAGGAAGAAAGAAGGCTGACCTCTCCCAGACATGCCGCCATCTTGCTCTACACGTGGCAAATGATGTGACATGTGACATCTTGCTCTACATGTGGGTGACAAAGTAACTCTTATGGTACCTTGAGTTGGACTTCTACCCCAAATAAATACCCTTTATAAAACCCAACAGATTTCTGGTAGTTTGCATCAGCACCCCTTTAGCTGACTAATACACAATCCAATGACATTAAAACAACTCTTCGTTTCCCTTTTTCATATCAGCATTGACAGAGATGTCATTGGTGCAACAGAAACCTTTAGATATTATTTCTTTGTTAAAATGTGTTATTCACAACACCCATCCCCAAAAAACAGAGAGTATCTATAAGTGTAAGCAAGATAGTTCCATCCATATGCTCCATGGGATCTAAGCCCCCTCTGAATCAGAAACAGAGTGGGCATCATCATTTCCAAATCCTCAAGATTGAGGAATGAACACACATAAGGGGGAAATGCAACTATGGACTAAAGAAGACGTATTATTATTCCAACAATGGAAAAATGTATAACATTGATATAAAGGCAGTGGTAACAGAGGTTCTGAGGGGAGGGAGAGGGAAGAATTGGTGTAACATGCGGCATTTTTGGGGTATTGGAATTGTCCTGTATGACACTGCAATGACTGATACAGGCCATTATACAATTTTGTCAAAACCTATAAAAGTGTGTGGTGCAAAATGCAAACTCTAATGTAAACTATAGACCATGGTTAGTAGCAATGCTTCAATATGCGTTCATCAGCTGTAACAAATGTCCCACACTAATGAAAGATGTTGTTAATGGGGAAAAGTGTGGGAGAAGGAGGGAGTGGGGTATATGGAAATCCCCTGTTTTTGATGTAATATTTATGCAATCTAAAGTTTCTTTCAAAATAAAATTTTTTAAAAATGTGTTATTCATAGATAAATAGAGGATATTACAACTGAATAAGCCCTTGCTTAAATCAGTGAATACATTTTACATAGTGGGATAATGAGATTCATATAAATGTAGTGCCTTTACCTGAACCAAGGCTATTTAAAGCCAATTCTGGACTAATTATCTAGACCTGTTGTTCTCAAAGTGTGGTCCCCAGAGAAGCAGTACTTAGAATTTCCTGGGAACTTATAGAAAATCAAATTCTCCAGCCTCACCCCTGACATACAGAATCAGAAACTTGGGGGGTAGGGCCAAAAATCTGTGTTTTAACAAGCCGTCTAGAATACTCTGAGGCATATCTTAGTTTGAGATCCCTTGTCTCAATTCTTGTAGAGAGTTCTAGCACAGGGAGAAAAATCCATTTTTCTTTGTGCTTCTAGCCCTGGCCATGTGATCCATTCTCAATCACCCTTTGGTAAACAAATTAATGACCTCCACATTCAGAATAGCAAATACCATATGTTTGTTTATTTTTGTTTCTGATTTCTAAATAGTCAAGATTTCAATAAAATAAATATCCATCAAAACTCAACATATTCATACCACTGAGCAAGCATTAAAACTTAAAAATATGTGATGTCTGATTTTAAGTAATGGATGTCAAAGACTTAAATGCACACTGGTAGCTAATGTGAAGAATTTGTAACAGCATGGTAAAAAACAGCTGCCCTGGGTGCAGAGAAGAGAACATCAACACTTTTTGGGTGGTTCCTGGAAGAGGAGACCGTTTATCTTGGACATGGAAGCTAAATAGGATCTTCAAAGACAGAAAGAGGGGGAGGCATGAGGTAACAAAGTAGACAAAACATTAGGGCAGATGTGAGGGAGGGAAACTGCAAGTCTTGGAAAGTAGAGTTGTGTGGTCTCAGGGATAGCTTTAGGGAGCTTGTTTAAAAATTAAAATATGATCAGTTCAGTTCCTACCAGGTAATAGAATATTGTACTCTGGGTTTTAATTGTAGCCTAGTGGAACTTTCCACAGTTATTGGATAAAGGATTGCCTCTCATGAAAGCTACTATCTGAGAGACACTTCAAGTAAAAATGTGAAAGAAGCAGAGGCTGAAAGCAGGAAGAATAATGTAGACATTGCTGAAGTTAAGGCAAGAAATGATGAAACAATGAGCCAGAAAGTGATGGTATAGAAAGAGTAAAGGGTATGTAAAGATGTTAAAGAAGCTGAGGCCAAAGAAGGAATTTGACAGCTGACTTTTTATGGGGCTAGAGGAGGACTGAAGAGGTGGAGCTGCTGCAGTCATTTTTTTTCTGGGCAACCAGAGGACAGATGCTACAGGGAGCACAGAGCAGTTTGGAACGTAGCTGATGAGTTAAGATTTGCTTGAGGTGAATCTGAAGAGTGCTTCAGATACCTCAAGGAGATTGAAATGAACAGTTGGATACAGGAGACTGAATCTCAAAAGAGAGAAGAGGATTTGAGAGTCATATACAAAGACTAATCTATACTAGCAAAGGGAGTGATTACATCACCAGTGGGGAAATGTAGATCAAGGAAAAACATGAATCCAGGAAAGAAATCTTGTAAGATTTCATTTTGAAGCCTCTAGGAGGAAAAAGGCTAAGGAAATGGTGATGGGGAAAAGAAGAAACTGCTGAGCAGTTATTTATTCCATAAATAACCTTTATGGAATATTAGCTCTAAGTTGGAATTGTACTAAATGCTTTATGTATGTGATCTCCTGGGATCCTTACAGGGACATTTTGAAGTGTGAATTAGTAATCACACTGAGGTAAACTGAGGCTTGTGAAGCCTAAATAACCCGAATTCACACAGCTAGAATGGGGTGGATTTCCAAACCCTGCATCAGAATTTAATGCTTCTAACCATTACCCAAAATGATGTTTTAGGAGAAACATCTTCTTTCTTGCCCAATGAAGGGAAATTGAGAAGCAGCACCTGGCGATACACAGGTGCACTGTTTCTGTGGCCAGGAAGCTGATAACTGTGAAATGGGGGGCGGGGGGTGCCTGGTGGATAGATACCAGAGAATATGGAGGGCTGTTTAAATGATTTTGAAGAGTCGGAGCATAAGGAAGATGCTGGAGGATGGACAGCATTTCTTAGGCGGAGAACTCTTGAGTGCATTTTATAGGCTGAGGAAAGAACTTAGGAAGAGGGCATGTATTTGAAAGAAATTTTGATTATTAGGCACGATTTAGGAGGGGTCCGCGTAGTCTAGCTTCAAAAAGTAAGATGGATGAGCATCTTAAATTCCGAGACAGGAGGAAGATAGAATGGATATGCCGCGTCTCCACCCAGCTCCTTTCATCACAAAAGGAAACCATGATGGTTCAAAAGAGCAAAAGCGTTTGCATGTAGGCAGGATATTGAAATAGACTACATCGATGAAGCATTTATCTGTTGATCCACTCAGGTCGGCTATTGCACCCAAGAGCAGTTAGTAAGAAGACCAAGTCCAAGTTCTTCACTGAGCAGAAGCAAGCAACGGACAAGCACAGTATCTGTGTCATGATTTAAAACGATCCTTCAGTCTGAGAGCATGTGGGGCCTGTCTTGACTCACAGAAGGTCATGTGCCTGATTGATTTCAGGTAGAGTAGAAATTACCGCTGCATTTTGAGTTGGAGACGAATAAACAAGAAGAAGGCCATGTCACTGTGCCTGTTTCTCTATAAAGTTAGGGATGTGAACGAGGGTAAGATTCAAGTTTCAGCTTAAGAAGCAATGTTTTGGAGCAACCACTGTGAGGCTTTCTCCATCTTTCCAATCTAAATAGCTACTATGTTGGCACGTTACCAATTGTCAGGAATTTGAGTGAAACTTGACAAGCGTTCTGTGACTTTGGATGTATCCACCTCTCGTAGTGTTTCTAAACACAAAATCTTGGAGACAATTCAATCTGATACCAGAAACTTGAAGGTTCTCATTTTGTCAAATTGCTCCACATTTTTGGCTTAGGAAACTGCATACATAGAAGATAAGTATAGTCTAGGCAACTTTACTTATTCCCCCCACAGATTTGTAATGTTCAGTCTTGACATTTTTCCCACTTCTTCACCCATTGTTTCAATTTCTTCCTTCAACAGGATCTCCTCTGGTGACATGAAAAAAACAGCATGTGCTTATGTGCCTATGAGTTCCACTTAAAAGCTTCCTTTACTGCTCAGGATATTTTCTTGCCTCACCCAGAATTTCCCCTGTCACTTTCCATCTTTGATTTGTTTATCTTTTAAATTAACAGCATTCTGTTTAGGAAAGGCCAATGACTTATTGCAGAAAATGGAGTTCAGCCTTTTATATTATGTTTATTATAAACTAGATATTAATAGATTTACTTTGAATGGATGTGATCTTGGGCAAGTTCCTTAGCCTCCCTAAGCCCCCAATTATCTTATCAATCAAATAGTTGAATAATATCTACTCACATGGATGTTCTAAGGGTTACATGGTAACATATGAATCACTGCCAAGCATGTATTGAGCAGAAAACAGGAGTTGAATATCATCTTTCATTTTCTTTCTTACACTATGTTCCCCACACAATAAGAAATAGTTTTGTTTTGTTTTGATTTGTTTTCCTGTCAAACCCACCATGTGTAGCAAACTCTGGAGTTATTGCAAGTCTAGAGGGAAAAAAAACATAGTTAATAATCAGGTCCAAATTGCAGGCATTCTTTGCACAGCCCCCTGGTCCCTAACATACAATTCTGTGCTTACATAAATCTTCCATTCTGAATTGTGTCTGAATTTTATCTGCAGCACCTGCTGCAAATACCTAAAATAATTGTGTCCATTCAATGTCTGTTGAATGAATGAAAGAATGAATGTGCAACTGAGTAAGACAGGTAATTCTATTGTCAACTTACCATGAATTTTCTCCATTATTATAATCTACAGAAAAATAGTATACCCTATCCCAATCCCAACTATTCCACACCAAAGTGTCTTCCTACCCTTTGTCTTTGTAGATTTGGAATCCTATAACTCAAAGATTTAGACTCTGATAAAAGACAGTATAATACACAGTTAAGGCATAACAGAAATTACTTCTACTACTTTTTGCTAACAGAATCCTCTTTGCTTCCATTTATCTTCTCCACTAAGCCATGTACATACGGGACAGACCCCATTTCCAACCGGGAAGAATTAGGAAGAGGCATGTGACACAGTTTGGCTAGAGAGAGGGGGAGGCATCTGCTGTCAGGTTCCTCTTCTTCCGTTCAACGTTGTCATGTCTTCATGTGACAGCTGCACCTGCTGGTATCATCCCATACCCATGAGGAAGAAGCCGAAAACAGAAGCCAACAAGCTGAGAGGGAAAGCAAGCAGAGGAAAGGACACAGTCCTCATTGAACCCTGAATTAGTCATCTCTAGTACCATCATAGCTCCAAGGTTGGTTGCAAGATAATGACTTTCCCTTATGCTTTTATTATTTTTAATATCAACTGAGTAGAGCATTTCCAATATCCAAATTCTAAATTCCATAAAATTAATAAACAAAAATGCGTATGATAACATTGTTAAATATGAACCACAAACCTGGCTAAAGCAAAGATGGAAATACAATTGTATTTCATTTTCCATAAAATTTAAGCAAACAGCTTCCTGTTACTAAAACAAACTAACAAACAAAAACAAAGAGGTTCCTCCTGTGAGCTCTTACGACGAGAACAGTAAGTTTTATATACTTTTAATTCTTCAAGTCCCTAAATGTGAGTGAGTTATAACATGCGGGAAAATCACTTCCAGAAGGGATCAGAACACTGTTATAAGAGTAGACTTCAGCTAGCATGGTGCTTTGAATGTCTCTGAGGATAACATTTGGGATTCTTGATTTAGGTAGATGTAACATTATGTGTTATCTCACAGCACATGCTGTGGGTTGTTTTGTTTTTTTTGTGTGTGGGTTTTTTTATTTTTTATTGTTTTGAGAAACCTGCAATTTTGAGGCTAAATTTCCTGACCAGAGCATATGCATATTTCAGTTAATCTGCACTGCCCTCAGGACTTGGTATGTAGTAAGCACTCTCATATTTGTTGAAATTTGAATGATGAAAAGTCCGTTAACTGTGTCCACATGATAGTTTGCATAATTAACTCTTTGTTCTCTTTCAGATTTTGCACAAATGTCACTTCTTTTTCACCCTTTTCCTCTTATTAAGGTCGGGTCCAGGGTTGAAAGTCTCTAGAGCACATTTCCAGAACCTTTCTCCATAGAACTCTCTCCATTTGCCAAGCTTAGTTGCCTGATCTCTGTGTCTCCTACCACGTGGCTTCCTTGGTCCTCACAGTTCTCCAGACCCCAGCCCATGGCCCAGCCTCTGTTGAATTCTCGATAAATATTTACTGAGAGGATTAACAAAACCTCTGAGATTTATTTACGAAATAAGGGTATAAAATTAAGATCCAATATGAGTAAGCGTGGAAAAGAGAGTGAAAGGAGGCAGGCTGAAAAAAACTGAAAACAAAATGTAACAATTTCCCAACTTCCCCTAGCACGAAACTAGGCTGGGGTCAAAGATCTGCAGAAATTTTAGTTAGGATGGCTGGACTCTGGTAGACTTATTCTCGCCCCTATAACAGAGTGCCAGTCCCTTTGCCCCACAGCCAATGCCCTTGATGCCAGTCGTACCACGCTATCACTTCAGGTTGCAGAACTGAGTGGAGACAAAGATTCACGATAATTTCAGCTTTTATATCCATTTTTCATGTAACACTCACTACCACCATTTGCATATGTGCCTGGCACACAGGAGCTTCAACCCTGCACCAACATTGTAAGGTAGATGGTATAATCTTCATTTCCCAGATGAAGAAATGGAGGCAAAAAGATTTTAAGTGATTTGGTCAAGATCACCGGGTACTGAAGGTATAGCCAGAATGTCAATCCAAATGTGTTCCACTCCAAAGCTGATATTCCTCTACTATGCATTTCACTCTTGATGACATCTCTACCCAATTTTCAAGTAAACAGTTTTAAATGCATATCTTTTAAAATAAATCATTTCCATTTCTTCCTGCTATTCTTATGCTTTCCTGCTACAACTATTTTGAGACTGTTACATTAGCCGACTTATTTCAGATTTTGCCAATTTCAGCTGCTTCTCCCGTGTTTGTGCCTTTTGTCCACATCCAGATTGCAATGTTTGCTCTGAAGGAGTGAAAGCGATAAAGGACAGGTTCCTTCCAAGAGGAAATTGCCCATTGCTTCAGGACATTTGTGACCAGTTCAAAAAGTTAGTGGTTTCTTTCTATCTACAGAAAGAAAGAGAGAGAGAGAGAGGGAGGGAGGGAGGGCAGGAAGGAGGGCGGCTTCAACTGATATTAATAGTACCTCAAATCAAAATAAAACAGGATAGAAAGAAGGGAAGGAGGGAGGGAAGAAGGACAACTCCTGCTGAATTCTATCAATGCCCCAAACACTGCAGCTGATCATCTTACTGGGGTACATGATGTTCTCCAATTTGAAGTTGAGGAAGACATAATGACAGCAATTAGGCATGACCTCCATCATACGGATTCTTACAAAATCCTATCAGCAACGACTATAAATTTTCCACTTAATACCTGTGACTCTTCCAGTGAAATCACCTGTGTTCATTGGGGAACCATTGAACGTACAGACAATGCTCGTTATATGAATTTAGCACGTACCTTAATTGGGCAATCCAGCATTTCATTAATTCTAAAGCAGCACTGATTTTCCAATGTGTAGTAATTAGGATACTCGAATATTGCTATCTTTATCATTGCTATGTAACATTTGTGAACCTCAGGCTCTTAGAAATTCCTGTGAAAATACGGGCTTCAACTAATATTAATAGCACCTCAAATTATGGTAAAAATAAAACTTTTCTACCTGCTTTTTCTCAATTAAATGTCATAGCAACTCTGTGCAAAATTTATAGGACAAGTATATTGTCCCGTTGTATAAAGAGGAAACAGATTCCAAGCTCAGCTACAGGCTGACCCTAGGGCAGATGTTGTCGTGGACTTGTTAGTTTTGTATCACATTATGCTTTTTACTCTTGGGAAACCTCTTTTTTTTAATAATGGAGTGAAATGTCAAAAGCTCTTCATTTTTAGCATAGCAGTGTTTTCTGAGACTCTACAGGAAATGCAATCTCTCCTTTTAAGGGAAGTGTACTCTCCTTAAGGCTCTTTCCAGCAGCTCTGAGATACTATGAGGAGCAGAGCACCTCAGCGACAGCACCCAGCAGCGGGGAGAGAAGCTGGAGTCCTGCTCACCTCCTCACTCGGGGTGACTCACTGGGTCTCCCTGAAACTTGAGTTACTCTTATTTAAACTCTGCATAACTATTCTGGCTTATGGGTGTGCTGTGAAAGTTAAATGAGATAATCTGCTTTTAGTACCTGGCGGGTTGCTAATAGATAATGAGGTCCCCAGACAGCAGCGAGGCTCAGCAGCAGTGGTAGGTTCTGTGCCAACAAAATCAGTCGTGGCAGAATGAGCCTTTTTAAATATGGTGTACTAGTCTCCTACTGCTGCTGGAACAAGTTTTCACAAACTCAGTGGCTTAAAATAACACAGATTTATTATCTTAGGACTGTGGAAGTCAGAAATCGAAAACAGGTCTCATTGGTCGAAAGTGGAGGTGTTGGCAGGGCTGCATGCCCTCTGGAGAATCTGCTGCCTTGCCTTTTCCAGCTTCCAAAGGCTGCCCACATCCCGCGGCTTGTGGCCGGTTCCTCCACGGTCAAAGTCGGCAGTGCAGCATCTTCAAATCTCTCTCACTTTCCCGCCTACCTCTGTTAGTTAAGAGAGTCCTTGGTGCACCCAGACAGTCTCCATCCCAGGATCCTTAACCAAATTTGCAAAGCTCTTTTTGCCATGTAAGATAACATATCCATATGTGGATATTATTCTGTATATTAACTAAGATTCAGATGTGGATATTATTCTGTATATTAACTAAGAAGTAGTATTAAATTTACAGAAACCTAAGTAGCACGTCCAATTTATAAGAGGTATTTCTGTGGTTACCTGCTGCTTTGATTTGGAGGGTAATACCTGTAAACCTAATGGCAAAATACTGAGAGCAAGCTTTGAGCTGGGGTGGACAGGGCTTATTGTTGAAGAGCCCCTGGCGCCAGCTCTCTCTTGGACCTGATTCTACACTTACCTCATCGTTGTGGAAATGACAGTAGAAGACCTCTCCCAAATATTTTACTATTGTGTAGCTGGAAAAGACTATAAAATCCTGCTAGGATATAGATTTGAAAAAGTCCTTCAAAGGCTTAAGTAATGGGTTCAATCTAGTAGGATGACATTCAATATGAACCAATATAAAATCCCTCATTTGCTTCCAATCATGAAATGGTGTAATTACAAGATGAGGGAGATATATTACTGCAGCAGTTTTGTCTAAATACAATACTCAAACACACAAATGAAATATCCTCGAGTGTTTTCTTTATTTTCTTTGTTTTAACAAGAAGCTCGGTGTACTTTAGGAAACAAACAGTTCCTAAATCAGTTAAGTCTTCTAGTTAATTTTACATTTTCCTTTTATTTAATACTTACAATAACTTTCTATGTTAAACTTTGTTCTTTCCATTTTGCAGAAGAGAAATTTGGAACTCAGAAAAATAAAGTAAGTTGACATGTCATGTATCTCATAATTTACTAAACATTATTTGAACTCAGATCTGTTTCATTCCAAAGCTCAAGTTCTCCCCAAGAGAAGTATTAAAGTTAGAAGTAAAGAAGCATTCAATCATAGATAAGAAAATCACTTTCTGGTAATTGATTAAAGGAGATTCTAGGGCATGGTTGCCCAGTAGAATGTTCCTTGATGTTGAACCTATTCTTTATTTTTGCTGTTCAATATAACAACCACTAGCCATGTGTCTAGTAAATTAGGCAGTGCAGTACTAGAATGAGATATAAAGTGGAAGTGAATATATGGTTGACTTTGAGGATCCCATTTATCTACAGCATTATATTGTTCTGTAATTTCAAGCAACTTGAGGATGCTGGTTCTGGCAGAGGTAATTGACTAGGGGCCCTTTAGCCACATGGTCATCAAACAAAAATGGGAGGGTGTTGGAAGGGAGATTATTATTTTAAATTAAAACAACAATTAATTAAAAATTAACCAAAAGAGAGTGTCAGACAGAAATGATAGGTCTAGAAAATACAGTTTATGGTCTAACCAAGATTTACATTTTTCTGGGGTAATCTCTCACCCAAAATTAAGGTGATTCATCTGCAGATTAACTGTGGGAATAAATTGGTTCCCAACCATTCCAAGTCTTGGGCAATTAGTACTATTGATCCATTGATACTTTGGGAAGATGCAGGTAGACCTAACTCATTTCTGATTTTTTTTTTTTACTGTCATTTAAATTAAAAGTAAAGCTAGGAAGTTCCAGTTTTGGTCAGGATGCTGTAACCATATTCCACCCTTCCTCTCCCAATAATTACAATAAGAACTGCAGACAAAGCTATGAGAAGAAACTATGAAAATCTCTGACAGATGGAAAAAAGAAGAAAGCCTGACTGGAGAGCCTGGACTCGAGGAAAAACTCGGTAGTATGTTCTTTGTGTTTGTTGGTTTGTTTGTGTTGTTTTACCCCTGCTTCATCATTTGTTTTTTGTTTCCTGTATTTCCCAACCTTGGTGTTAGAATAGTCCACCACCCAAAATAACAAACAAAAGTAGCAAACAAAAAAGCCCCAAGAAGAGTCCATTCTTGCTAGAGAATCAGGAAGAGGGCAGCCTTGCAGGAGGGAACTGTTTTTTTTTGTTGTTGTTGTTATTATTGCTTTTTTATTTCCAATGAATTTTTTAAAAACGGAAGTAGTCATTCATACATGAACATACATAAACAGAATGTATAGTAAAAGTTGTGAACTTACAAAATAAACATGCATAACATCACACAGGGCTCCCATACATCACCCCACTCCCCACCATCAATACCTTGCATTGCTGTGAAACATTTGTTACAAATTATGCAAGAGCATGGTCAAAATATTACTACTAGCTGTAGTCCACATTCCACACCCGGTGTATCCCTTCCCCAAGCCACCCCATCATTTTTTTCTACAGAGTTTGTGAACTTACAAAACAATCATGCTCATGTGTAGATTCCCAAACAACACCCCTTCACCAACACACCAAACTGTTGGGGAACATTTGTTACAGATGATGAGATAATATCACCAGACTATGAGCACCACCATTTTGACCATGGCCACCATAGCCCAGGTGAATTCCATGAGAGAACTGCCACCCCCTCACTCTCAGCAGCTAAGGGCATGGTGGGGGGGAGCCCTGCCAACTCTCCCTGCCCTGCCCTGAGCAGGTCCCCCTAAGTCTCCACGGCCTCACTGCAGCCTGAGAGACTGAGGTCTCCCATCTCTTCCCTGCACTAGGAAAATGCCAGTAAAGAAGAGATACCTCTTCTTCATTCGAGCAAGGGATTGGGGGACGATCAAGCAGAAGAGGAAGGGAAAAAGGAATTCCTCAAATTTGCTTATGCCTTAAATTTGCAAATTCTTCCCGAACACACCAGAATCCACACATTGGCAGCTTAGGGAACTGAACTGCAGTGTGGAATACGGCCCAGGTTTCCGAGTGGTCTTTGGGTAGCACGTGAGGGGCAAACCGAATAACACTGCAAAGCTTTTGAAAACTAAATTGGCATTCAAACTATAGCCCACACATTGTGCATTGATGTGCAGTGATGGCCTGAAAAAGCAGAAGACTGAAGCAGGAATCAGAGGCTCATAGCATATTACTCAAAATGTCCAGGAAACAATCCAAAATTACTCAGCATATCAAGGATGAGTAAAACCTCAGCTCCAATAAGAAAAGACAATCAACAGATGCCTACATAAGATAACACAGATGTTGGAATTATCTGACAAGAACTTTAAAGCCTCTTTCATAAAATGCTCCAACAAGCAATCATAGATACTCTGGCAACACGTGGAAAAATTAAAGTCGTAGTAAAAAAAACACAAGATAAAAGAAGAGCCAACAGAAAGTGATAAAACCA
>JAQZBX010079548.1:0-13664 GCA_029593785.1 Cabassous unicinctus | reverse complement strand
ATATTTGATAAAGGACTGATCTCTGTGTTACATAAAGAGATCACACAACTTAATGAAAAGATGACAAGCAACCCCATTAAATTATGGTCAAAAGTGATGAGCAGATCTTTTTCTGGGGTGGTAATACAAATTGCCAAAAGAACCATGAAAAGATGTTCAACATGACTAACTATTTGAAACATGCAGATCAAAAGGACAATGAGATATCACCTCATACCATAAAGAATGGACACTATTGAACAAAATCTTCAAGTGCTGGAGAGGATGTAGAGAAATAGGAACACTACTTCATTGTGTTGTAAGAGACAGAAAACCAAAATACACAAAAATATATGGAATTTAAACTACACACTCTTATTAAACAATCAGTGGGTCAAGGAGGAAATTGCAAAGAAAATAATTAACAACCTTGAAATGAATGAAAATGAGAACACAACATATCAAAACCTATGGGACGCAGCAAAAGCAGTGTAGAAAGGGAAATTTATAGCCAGAAATGACTATATTAAAAAAGAAGAAAGAGCTAAAATCAAAGACCTAACTGCACAAATGGAGGAACTAGAAAAGGAAAAACAAACTAGAAAAAAGAATGAAATAAAGATTAAAGCAGAACCAAATGAAATTGAGAATGAAAGACACTAGGGAGAGGGAAGATGGCATCAGGTGAGGTGGGCACTCACTGTTTCTATTGCAGAGAATGGCTGATTGGGGACAGGATCCTGCCCGAGTGGGCTGTTCTTGGAGCCCATGGTGAAATAACCTTAAGGACATTGATCTGGAGAGAGATGGACAAGGAAGTGCATTGCTCAAGAGAAAAACATGAGTTTTTACTGAGCTGGAAATCATGGATGTGGACAGCTAAGCCCACCCTCAAGGCAAAGGGCTAGGGCAAGCCCCGAGTCCTGCTGGCAACCTGAGAAAGGTAGCATTCTCCGAGGGTGGGAGGGTTCTGGCAGAGGGTGTAGAGGGGTTTACTTTCTATGGGTTTGGTTGTCTGGACCCCCTTGCATCTTTGGGAGCACAGCAGCTGGCTTGAAGTGTCACCAGGCTGAGGGGAGAGGCGAATCTGCTGAGGAAGCCTAATTTACATAGCTTCCCTGAGAGGGTGGAGTCAGCCAATTTTATAGTTCTGTGCTGAGGAGTATCAGAGTTTCAGATCCTCTGGGGGGGTGGGCCGGTCAGGCAGTTGGAAGTGTTTGATAAGTTTCCACAAGCCTATTTAGAGTTCCCTTGGCTAAGGAGGTGGTCTAGAAGATGCCTTCTTTTCAGTCTCTTATTTGAAACAAAACAAAAAATGTTACTTACAAAATTTTTTTAACTTAGTTTACTAGCCAAAATCTGCCTCAAAACCTGCTGAGAGAAGCCTGAAGGGCAATTGATTGATGAACACAGGCAGGTTGAGAGGCTCCACAATGGCCCAAGAAAGAACACTGTTCTTCCTTAACTTTGCTGACTGCTGGCTTGTGTGTTTGTTTGGTTTTCCTTTGTTTAGTTGGTTGTTTCTTGCTTTTCTTTCCACTTTTTTCTTCCCCCCTCTCTTTTTTTTTTAAATTAGGTGTTGCTAGCTGGTTTCTTCTTTGCTGTGCTTCTTCTTCCTCAATTTCGCATTTTCTGTGTATATTGATTTTGTCTACAAATGCTATCTCTTTTCCTTCCTTCATTTTTCTATCTTCTGCTTTCTGTTGTGATTCTTACATTTCACCTTTTTTCATTAGTCCTCAACTTCACAGGTTTTGATTTTTATCTTGTCTATTCTGTTTTCTTTTTTATTATTATTATTAACTTTTTCCTTTCAGCCCTTCTTTTACTCTTTCTCTCTTCATCATTCTGGCCTTATAAATCATTCTATTATTTTTCTCTTCTGCTGACTTGTGTGTTTGTTTGGTTTTCCTTTGTTTGGTTGGTTGTTTCTTGCTTTTCTTTCCACTTTTCGCCTCCTCCCTTTCTTTTTTTTTTAAAATAGGTGTTGCTAGCTGGTTTCTTCTTTGATGTGCTTCTTCTTCCTTGATTTCACATTTTCTGTGTATATTGATTTTGTCTACCAATGCTATCATTTTTCCTTCCTTCATCTTTCTATCTTCTGCTTTCTGTTGTGGTTCTTACATTTCACCTTTTTTCATTAGTCCTCAACTTCACAGGTTTTGATTTTTATCTTGTCTATTCTGTTTTCCTTTTTATTATTATTATTAACTTTTTCCTTTCAGCCCTTTCTTTACTCTTTCTCTCTATCTTCATCATTCTGGCCTTATAAATCATTCTATATATTTTTCTCTACTTGGTTTCACATTTCATTGTAGGTACTCCATCTTCTTTCCCTATTATTCTACACTGCCTACATGAGTGAAATATTCATTTTACTAAGTCTTATATGGCCTCTCTTCTAACTTTCACCAATATTACTATTTTCCTTTTTCCTTTCTTACCTCTTTTGATTCCCCTGGCCTTAATCTTTTTCCTTCAAGGGAACATAGAAAAAGGGAAGGAAATAGAACAAGAAGAACAAAGTGTTAAAGAGAAAACTTAACACACACACAGTACCACCAGCTAAATAAAACTCTAGAGCAGAGAAAGAAGGTAATCAACTGAAAAACCCATCAAGATAAAATGATGACCAGAGGGCAACAAGAAATTACAAAACATACTGAGAAACAGTAAGACATGGAACAGTCCAAAAAAACACTGAAAACCAGGAAGATATGCAGAACATTGAATAACTTATGAAACCTGTCCAAAAAAATATAATTGACTAACTTAATGAAGTGAAGGAAGAGATAATGAATATTAAGAAGACACTGGGAGAACATACTGAAGAAATTGTAAACATACATAAAAAGATAATGGATATGATGGTGGTAAATGGCACAATCCAATAAACCAAATATAGTGGAATCACATAATAGCAGATTTGAACAGAAAGAAGAAAGAATTAGTGATGTGGAGACATTACATTTGAAATCAAACAGATAGTAGAATAGATAGATAAAAAATTAGAAAAAATCCAGGAGGGTATTAGGGATTTAACCGACAACACAAAATGCACAACCATAAACATTATAGGCATCCCAGAAGGAGAAAGGCAAGGGAACAGAAAGAGTGCTGAAGGAAATAATGGCTGAAAAGTTCCCAACACTATAAAGGGAGACAGATATACATGTCCAGGAAGCACAGCACACTCCAAGCAGTAAAAATCCCAACAGGCCTACTCCAAAACAAATACTTGTCAAAATGTCCAATGCTCAAGAAAAAGAGAAAATACTAAAGGCAGCAAGAGGAAAGAGAACCATCACACACAAGGGAAGCACAATAAGATTAAGTGCTGATTTCTCATCAGAAACCATGGACACAAGAAGACAGTGGTATGACATAGTCAAATTACTTAGAGAAAAAATCTTCCAGCCCAAAATTCTCTATCCAGCAAAACTAAAATTCAAAAAGAACGGAGAGTTCAAAATATTCACAGATAAATAGAAATTAAGAGAGCATGTCAATAAGAAACCTGCACTTCAAGAGATACTAAAGGAAATTCTACAGGTAGAAAGCAAAAAAAACAGGACAGAGAGAGAGTTGGAGGAGAGTGTAAGAACAACTAAAAGACAAAAAGAGAAATAAAATCAACATATGACATACATAATCTCAAAGAGAATATGGCTGATGTAAGAAATTCCTTTTGAGTAATAACACTGAATGTTAATGGATTAAACTCATCAGTCAAGAGACACAGATTGGCAGAATGGATAAGGAAATATGATCCATCGATATGCTCTCTACAAGAAACCCACCTTAGCCCCAGGGATTCAAGGAGGCTGAAAGTGAATGGCTGGAAAACAATTTTACAAGCAAACAATAACCAAAAATGGGCAGGGGTAGCTATCCTAATATGGGACAAAATAGACTTTAAATGCAAAACTATTGTAAGAGACAAAGATGGACACTATATATTAGTAAAAGGGGTAGTATTTTAAGAAGAAAGAACAATCATAAACATTTATGCACCTAATCATGGTGCCTCAAAATACATGACGCAAAAACTGGTAAAACAAACTGGAAAGGGAAATGCCCCTAAATTATAGTGGGGAATTTTAATACACAATTATCATCATTAGAGAGAATATCTTTACAAAGAATCAATAAAAATACAAAGACTCTGAATAACGCATTAGAGGAACTGTACCTAATAGAAATGTACAGAACACTACACCCAAATAAATTGGGATATACATTCATCTCGAGTGCAAATGGATCATACTTCAATATAGACCACATGCTAGGCCACAGAACAACTCTCAATTAATTCAGAATGTTTAAGATTATACAAAGTAATTTCTCTGACCACAATGGAATGAAATTGGAAATCAGTAAGTGCCAGAGAACCAGATTAGGGCCAAAGATGTGGAAGTTAAACAACACACTCTTAGACAAACAGTGGGTCAAGGAGGAAATCTCAAAAGAAATCAGTAACTATCTTGAAACGAATGAAAATGACAACACAATATATCAAAACCTGTGGGATGTAGCCAAAGCTGCACTAAAACAGAAAATCATAGGCAAAATGCATGTATTAAAAAAGAAGAAAGAGCTAAAATTGAAGACCTAGCTGTACACATGGAGTAATTGGAAAAACAACAACAAACTAAACTTAAAGGAAGTAGAAAGAAGGAAATAACAAAGATTAGAGCAGAACTAAATTAAAATAAGAAAGCATTAGAAAAAATAAAAAACAACCATAAGCTGGTTCATCAAGATCAATAAAATTGAAAAACCCTTTTCCAGACTAACAAAGAAAAAGAGAAAGCAAATGCAAATATGCAAAATAAGGAATGAGGAAGGGGATATCATTATTGACTCAACAGAAATAAAGAGTATCATTAGAGGAAACTTTGAAAAAATATACGCCAACAAGAATGATAATTTAGAGGAAATGGACAAATTCCTAGAAAAATCTCAAGCAGCCTAAATTGATGAAAGAAGAAACTGATGAACGCAATAGACCAATTAAAAGTAGAGATAGACTCAGTCATTAAAACTGCCCCCAACTGAGGAGAGCCCAGGACCAGATGGCTTCACAGGTGAATTTTACCAAACATTCAGGAAAGAGCTAACAAAAATCCTGCTTCAGGTCTTCCAAAATATAGAAGTAGAAGGAACATTGCCTAACTCATTCTATGATGCATTATCCTCATACTAAATCCAAACAAAGATACCACAAGAAAGGAAAACTACAGACCAATTTCTCTAAAGAACCTAGATGCTAAATTCTCAACAAAATACTTGCTAATTGAATATCAACAACATATCAAACGAATTATACACCATGACCAAGTGGGATTTGTCCCATGCATGAAAGAATGGTTCAACATCAGAAAATCAATCAATGTAATACACCAATAAACAGATTGAGTGAAAAAAATCAACATGATCATCTCTATAGATGCAGAAAAAGCATTTGACAAAATACAACACCTTTTCCTGATAAAATCATTGCAAAAGATAGGAACAGAAGGAAACTTTCTAGACATGATAAAGGGTATATATGAAAAACCCAAAGCTAACATCATCTTCATGGTGAAATCCTAAAAGTCTTCCCTCTGAGATTGGGAAAAAGACAAGGATGCCCACTGTTACCACTCCTATTTAACATTGTCTTAGAAGTATTTGCTCAAGCACTGAGGCTACAAATAGATTTAAAATTCATCTAAATTGAAAAAGAAGAAGAAAATATTTCATTATTTACAGATGTCATGATCCTTTACGTAGAAAGCTCTGAGAAACTAAAACAAAGCTTCTAGAACGTATAAAGAAGTTCAGCAATGTCACAATTTATAAGGTCAATGCCCAAAAATCAGTAGTATTTCTGTACACCAATAATGAGCAATCTGAGGAGGAAATCAAGAAAAAATACCATTTACAATAGTAACAAAAAGAATCAATACCTTGGAATAAATTTAACTAAAGATGTAAAGGACTTATATACAGAAAACTACACAACACTGTTAAAGGAAATTGAAGGAGACTTAAATAAATGGAAGAATATTCCCTGTTAATCGAGAGGATGACTAAACATCATCAAGATGTCTATCCTACCCAACTAATCTGAACATTTAATGCAATCCCAATAAAAATGAACACTGTAATTTTTAAGGAATTGGAAAAACTAACTACAAAATTTATTTGGAAGGTTACGGTGCCCCGAATCACCAAAAACATATTGAAAAAGAACAGGGAATTTGGAGATATCACACTACCTGACTTTAATACATACTACAAAGCTACCATGGTTACAACTGCATGGTATTGACACAAGGATAGACATACTGACCATTGGAACCGAATTGAAAGTTTTGATATAAATCCTCACATATACAGTAATCTGATATTTGACAAGACCATGAAGCCCACTCAGTAGGGAAAGAATGGCCTCTTCAAAAAATGGTGCTATCTGAACTGGATATCCATATACAAAAGAATGATAGAGGAACACCATCTCACACTTTATACAAAATCAACTCAAGATGGATCAAAGATCTAAAAATAAGAGCCAAGACCATAAAGACCTTGGAAGATAATGTAGGGAAGCATCTACAGAACATTGTAATAGGAAATGGTTTCATGAATTTCACACCAAAAGCACAATCATGAAAAGGAAAAATAGATAAATGGGAACTACTCAATATTAAAAACTTTTGCACCTCAAAGAATGTTATCAAGAAAATAAAAAGGCAGCCTACCCAATGGGAGAAAATGTTTAAGAAACATATGTCTAATAGGAGCCTAATATCCTGCATATATAAGGAAATCCTACACTCCAAAAATAAAACAAAAACAAAAACAAAAACAACCCACTTAAAAAAAGTGCAAGTGACTTGAAAAGACACTTCTCCAAGGAAGAAATACAAATGGCTAAAAAGCACATGAAAAAATGCTTGATATCCCTAGGTGTTAGGGAAATACAAATCAAAACTACAAAGAGATATTATCTTACAACCATTAGAATAGTGGCTATTAAAAAAACAGCAGGCTCTAAGTGTTGGAGAGGTTGTGGAGGAATGGGAACACTGAACAACTGCTGTTGGGATTGTGGAATGGTCCAGCCAATGTGGAGGGCAGTTTGGCAGTTCCTCAAAAAACTGATTATAGATCTTCCATATGATCCAGCAATTCCACTGCTGGGTATATACACAGAAGAATTGAAAGCAAAGATACAAACTGATATATGCACACCAATGTTCACAGCGGCATTGTTCACTATTGCCAAAAGTTGGAATTAACCCAGGAGTCCATCAATAGATGAATGGATAAACAAAATGTGGTACATACATACAATGGAATATTGCTCATCTCTAACAAGGAATAAAGTGCTAACACATGGGATAACATGGATGATTCTTGACGACCTTATGTTGAATGAAGCAAGCCAGGCATTGTAGATGAACAGTATATGACCTCACTGATATGAATTAAAGAAATTGAACAGTCCCAAGGACTATTGTCTGAAAGATAGAATTACAAGAAAGAGGAAAAGAGGAGAAAGTCGTGAGCCATCACCCATCACCCATATGGACATAATCTATGGTAAAGTGATTGAGTGTAGTTGTGTATTGAAGGGATAGGACATGTGTTTAGTGATATTATTGGGTTTGGTGGTGCAGGGTTGACAGGTGGGTATATTGGGAAGGGTAGGTTAGAATACCCAGGATACTGGGGGGGGGAGAGGGACCAGGTGAACACTGGGGATTTCTGGGTATGTGGTTGAAAGTACACATGTGGGAATGCTCTTATGGCAATATGACAAGGAAGTATCACTGGTTTAGGGTGTTGGTTGGGGTGGCATTCAGGACAAAGTGCATCTGGAGTAGGATTCTAGAGAGTGTGTGAGTGTTCATGCTGTCATAATGTGTTGTATCAGTGTGTGGGGACCCAAATAATGAGCAGAAGGTGATGAAGTCCTGTAGCCATTTGACAATTTGATGTAATTATGAATTCCAAAAATATAATTGGATCATGCTTATAAACTGATCTGTTAATCTGGGCATGATTAAGTTATGATTAGGGCATTGACTGGGCCACATCAGTAGGGTGTTGAGCCTCATCCCTTGGTGTGTGGGGGAATAAAATATAAAAGGCAAGGCAAAGGACAGAGGGAGCAGTTTTTGAGTTGCAGTTCTGAAGTTGGAGTTTTGATGTTGGAGTTTTGATGTTTGAGAGAAGGCTCCAGGAGAAGAAAAGTGAGCCATTCGCCTGATAGTCTACAGTTGACATTGTGTAGGAAACAGAGGCACTAAACACGGAGAGAAATGCAGCCTAAGGAAGAGAAGAACCCAGGAGAAAAGAAGCAAGCCGTTCACCTCATAGTCTACAGCTTACCTCATGGAGGAATGAGAAGAGCTAAGCCCAAATAGAAATGCAACCCCAGAAAGAGAGAAACCCAAGAAGCCTGAACCCTGGCAAATGTCAGCAGCTGTCTTGCTCCAACATGTTGCAATGGACTTTGGTGAAAAAAGAAACTTACGCTTTATGGCCTGGTAACATTGGACTTCTACTCTAAATAAATATCCTTTATAAAGACCTACCCATTTCTGGTATTTCTCATTAGCATCCCTTTGGCTAACTAATACAGAATTTGGTGCAGAGATTGGGGTAGTGCTTTTGCATATACCACAATGTTGAAATGGTTTTATAAATAGGTAAGGGGTGGACTGTGACGGTTAGGTTAATATGTCAACTCGGCCAGGTAGTTTCTTCCAGGTGTTTGTTCCAGCAAGCACTGGGCTAATTCTAATACAAAAATATTCATGGACTTCGATCACCAGTTAGTTTACTGCGTGGATGGCTAATTACATCTGCATTAATCAGGAAGATTGCACCATCAATGGGTGCTACTTTTTTCCAATCAGTTAAATACCTTAAAAGGGGAAGTGATTTCAACGTCCCCTACTAAGACAAACCAGTGTGTAAAGAACTCTTGTTGCCTGTAAATCTTAATCCTGTCTTCCAATGA
Source organism: Cabassous unicinctus (assembly GCA_029593785.1). Classification (NCBI taxonomy): domain Eukaryota; kingdom Metazoa; phylum Chordata; class Mammalia; order Cingulata; family Chlamyphoridae; genus Cabassous; species Cabassous unicinctus. The sequence goes on along the minus strand of JAQZBX010079548.1, from coordinate 4,669 downwards.
GTCAAGCCAGGAGGTCATCGTGGGCCCCAGGGGGATAGGGAGGAACAGAAAAGATCAAATAGTGGGTATTTATTGGTCAGTGGAAATGTTTTTCATTAGCTTACAGTGATGAACACAGGACATTGTAAATATCATCAAAATTTATGAAAGTGTACAGTCTAAAATATAAACCATATTGTAAACCATTGACCATGTTTAGTAGCTATGTTTCACTATCTGTATATCAGTTATAACAATGCTACCATCCACATACAAAAAGGTTTTAATATGGGGTGAGGAAAGGGGAGGAGGTTGGGTATATGAAAGTCTCTTGTATTCTGTATGTGACTTTGCTGTGACCTGAAACTTCTTTGAAAATTAAATGAAAAATAGTGAGATACTGGGAATTGAGAAGGGGAAGGTGCCACAGTACTTACTTGGCACCATATATTGTAGTGATAAAAGGCAAAATGTCAAAAAAAAAAGTTTATTTTTTTTTAATTTTATCTTATTTTTTATTTTATTTTATCTTATTTCTGATTTTTCTATTTTTTGAATATCCTAATCTTTTAATTTTATTTTTATTTTTATTTTATTTTAAGTTTTCATGAATTTTATCTCCCACATGTAAACTTATCATTATTATTTAATTTCTTTAATTGCATTTGGCTCGTGTATTGGCTTCATCTTTAAGGAAGCTCTGGATGACAGAAGGATTACAACTGGGGCAGGAGAGGATCATTGTTGGGAGGTGTCAGAGATGGGGAGTTCATGGGAGGAAGTTAACCTGGACATATATAGGAGCTAAATAAAATTGTTCAAATGGTCACAGGGCATGGTCACAGTGGTTGGAGTATCACTCAGTAAATGAGAGAATACTGAATTCCCATCCTGGAGAGCTCTGACACATTCTCCAGGGAAGCAGCAACAGACCCCCCAAGTCCAGGAGCAGGGTCTGGCAAAGGAGTATGATCCACTGATGGGCCCTTTTTAATGATGACTATCCTTACAAGTCTTTGATCATGAAATTGAAACTTAGTCTATTGTTATGTGTCACCTAAGGGTTGCCTCTTGAGACCCTTCTTGTTGCTCAAATGTGGCCTCTCTCTAAGCCAAACTCAGCATATGAATGCATTACCTTCCTCCTAACATGGGGCATGACTCCCAGGGATGAGCCTCCCTGGCAACAAGGGATTACTAACAAGTGCCAGCTGGCAATATGACTTGAAAAAAGCCTCGAATAAAAGGGGAAAAGGTAAAGACAAATGAGTTCATATGGCTAAGAGACTTCAAAGTGATTAGGGAGGTAATCCCAGAGGTAATGCTTACACACACCTCAGTAGGATCTAATAGAACAACAAAGTGGATATCACCCCACACAGAGGGGCTCCAGAGGGCTCTGGAGACACCCAGGTCCTACGTCAGGGTGGATATCTACAGTTTTGTGCCTTATTAGTGTGTCCTACTTTGGAATCTGTGCTCCTGAGAGTGACAGAGTTGGACTCAAATATGTCTTCCTTACATATGGTTCATCTTTCCCTTCTATTCAAACCTATATTTGGTGGTGGAGTTTGTAGGTGTACATCTAAAGACTAGAGTCTTTGGGCTGTCCAATGTGCCAGCTGGGCCTGGAATCTCAGTGGAACTGCAACTCCTTCTTTACAGCTCAATGAACTCATCCAGGACACCTGGTGGGGAAATAATGATGGACAATGTCCATCCCAGGGAATGGAGAGACTCCGCAGCTGCAGGCAAGATAATCCCATCCATCTTATCCATGGGATATAAGCTCCCTCTCACTTAGAGATGGAGTGGACATAACCATCCCAGGTTCCTCAGGATTTGGAGAAGAGATATGGACTACAGTGGTCTTACTGGTATTCCATTATAGACATATTGGGAATCAAGCAATGGAGGAAATTACAACATTAATGTGGAGCCAGTGGCCACTGGAGGCTCTGAGGGCAGGGAGAGGGAAAAGCAGTTGTAATACAGGGGCTTTTTTGGGACTTGGGTGATTTCCTGAGTTACATTGCAATGACAGATATAGGCCATTTTATATCATCATATAACATGCAGAACTGTGTGGGAGAGAGTGTGGTCTACAATGTGAACTATGGTCCATGCTTAATGATAAAGCCCCAGGATGTGTATATCCATTGCAGTTGATGTGCCACACTATGAAGGTTGTTTATGTGGGAGGTTGTTGGAGGTGTGGGAGGCAGGGCATATGGAAATCCCTTTAAGTTTTGTGTTACATTTATGTAATCTAAATATTTTTTTAAAAAATAAAATAAAATAAATAATTTATTTAAAAAAACAACAACACTAGAAAACTGTAACAAAACCAAAAGCTGGTCCATTGAGAAGATTAATAAATATGACAAACCCTTATCTAAATTAACAAAGAAAATAAAGATATGAAATGGAAATAAATACTATAAAAAAGAGAGAGTGCATATCACCACTGATCCCATAGGAATAAAGTGTTTCATAAGAGGGTACTTTGAAAAATTATATGTCAACAAGATGGATAACTTTGATTAAATGGACACATTTCTAGGAACACACAAGGAACCTACATTGATGAAAGAAGAAATTATTTTACTCAACTGAACAATCACAAGTAAGGAGATTGAATTAGCCATCAAAAATCTCCCTCCCAAGAAGTGCCCAGAACCAGATGGCTTTATGGGTGAATTCTACCAATTATTGCAGAAAGAACTAATATTAAATCTGGAAAAATATTTTGAAAAGTTAGATTGGAGGGAACATTACTAACTCATACTATGATGTAAATATCACCCTAGAACCTAAGCCACATAAAGACACCACAAGAAAAGGAAACTGCAAACCAAACACTCTAGTGAATTTAGTTTCTAAAATCCACAAAAAATACATGCTAATCATATTCAACAACGTTTCAAATGAGTTATACACTATGACCAAGTAGGTTTTTTCCCTGTTCTGCAATGTAAGGAAAATTCATCAATATAAAACACTACATTAACAGATCAAAAGAAAAAATCAAATACGATCTCTATTGATGCAGAAAAAGCATTTTACATGATACAGCATCATTTCTTGATAAAAACACCTCAGAAGTAGGGAATAGGATGAAATTTCTTCAATATGATAAAGGGTGTATATGAAATAACACCAAATAACATCATACTCAATGGTGAAATGCTAATGACTTTCCTTCTAATATTTGGAAGAAGACAAGGATGCCCACTGTCATTATTCTTATTTAATATTGTGTTAGAAGTACTTGCTCATGCATTTATGCAAGAAAATGAAATGTTACCCAAATTAGAAAGGAAGTAATAAAATATTCATTATTAGCAGATGACATTATCCTATAGGTAGAAAGTCTTGAAAAACTACAACAAAGCTTCTAGAGCTAATAAATGAATTAAGAACACTGGCAGCATATGAGACAACCATGGAAAAAAACAGTATAATTTCCATACACTAATAATGAGCAACCTGAGGAGGAAATCAAGAAAAATATTCTAATTACATTAACAATTAAAGAAGAAATATCTAGGAATAAGCTTAACTAAAGGTGTAAAGGATTTATATACAGAAAACTTCATAACATTGTTGAAGGAAATAATTGATGACCTAAATAAATAGAATATTTCATGTTCATGAATTAGAAGACGAGACAGCATTAAGATATTTGTCCTACCTAACTTGATTTACAGATTTAATGCAATCCCAATATAAATTACAACAGCATTTTTTTGCTGATATGGAAAAGCTATCAATGAAATTTATTTGGAAGTGCAAGGGGCCTGGTATAACGACAAAACATATTGAAAAAGGAAAATGATATTGGAGGAATCACAACCTGACTTTAAACCATGCTACAAATCTATGGAGTCCAAAACTGCAAGGTATGGGCAAAAGTGTAGACACACTGACCAATGGAACTTAATTGAGAGTTCTGATATTTAACCTCACATTTACAGTCAACTGATATTTGACAAGGCCACCAAGCCCACTCAATTGGGACAGAATGCTCTCTTCAAGAAGTGGTGCTGGCAGAACTGGGTATCCATGTCCAAAACAATGAAAGACGATCACCATCTCATGATCTATACAAAAATCAACTCAATATGGATCAAAGACCTAAATATAAGGGCCAAAACTATAAAACTCTTAGAAGATAAGGTAGGAAAGTATCTATGACATCTTGTATTAGGAAACGTTTTCATAAATTTTATATACAAAGTGAGGAATTAAAGGAAAAATAGATAAATGAGACCTCTGCAAATTTAAAAACTTTTGCATTTCAAAGGAGTTTTCAAGAAAGTGAAAAGGCTTTCACTTTCAGAATGGAGAAAATACTTAAACCACTTCTCCAATAAGGGTGTAATATCCAGCATATATAAAGAAAATCCTATATCTCAAAAATAAAATGACAAACAACCCATTTTAAAAATGGTTAAGAGATTTAAATAGACACTTTTCCAAAGAAGAAATACAAATAGCTAAAGAGCACATGAAAAGATGCTCAACATTACTAGCTATTATGGAATTAGAAATCAAAACTATGCTAAGATATATTGTACCTATTAGACTGATGACTATTAAAAAAACAGAACTACAAGTGTTGGAGAGGATGTGGAGGTAAAGGAACCTTCAGTCACTGCTGGTGGGAATGTAGAATGGTATAGCCATT
>JAQZBX010079547.1:0-13964 GCA_029593785.1 Cabassous unicinctus | reverse complement strand
TGAAGTGGATGGGATTCTGAGTTCTCTGTGCTAGGCATAGTGCTTTGTGCAGAGTTCACTAGAACTGGAAGGCAAAATAAATCCAAGAGATATTTCTGAAAACAAAAGAAAACAGCAAAACTTTCAAGATGTGCTGTTTTCATGCAAATTGTAGCATGCAAGCTTGCATATAGTATTTGCCTACAAAGCAAGTCTGTATTGTAATCATTCATTCTTCTATACAAAATTTACTTCATACTTTCATGCCTTTATATTGTTTCTTTGCTAACAATATTCTTTGTATCAGATAGGATCCAGTCAAGATCCCACTATTATTTTAACTGAAAATTTAAATATAAAATTTGCTGATTAGGTATCAAAGACTTGAAAAGTCCAAAAGGAAAACTAAGGTATATTAGAGGTGGCAACTTCAAGAAGAAGCTTCACATATAGGGTTTGGCTCCAGAGGGAAAAGGCTGAAATTATTAAATCTCTTGCAAAGCTAAAACTCAGATTTCAGAAAAGGGCATGCTGCTCAGCTGGTGTTTCCTTGTTCAAAGAATTTTCCTAATGAGCTGGGACTTAGGAGCCCAAGGAGAAGATGACAGACAGCTGAGGCTGGTATCTTTGAGTAAGTTCAATAAGGCTGCTTCAAAAAATGTTGGAAAACTGAAAACTGGACTCAACTGCTACTACTGGAAAAAAAAAAAGAGCTATGGCCTGAGTGAAGAAGAATTTCTAGGTCAATAGGAACAGGAAGTAAAAAGAGGAAGGATTAACTCTTTTATCCCTCTACCAGCTCTTCAGACTTCCTCTGAACCCCTTGTGGACAGAACCTAACAGGAACAGTTGGCAAAGGAAGAATGTGGTATGCAGTGTTCCAGACATGGTATCCTAAAGCAGAGACAATACCTAATAAATGGCATGGCCTCCAACCAACTTTTACATTTTTACTAAGTTTTCAAGACAAATTCATATTTCCTTCTCCACTGAAAAATCTTAGTTCAATATATATACAACTCTCTTATTGCTGCTAACAATATGTAGCACTTTTTCCTTTTCCTAAATGGGTATGGAATTTGTCATTTTGGAGTAAGGAAAATGTTCTAAAATTGACCAAGATGATGACAGAACAGCTCTGTGATGTAAATGAGATACACCATTCCTACACTTGAAGTGAATTGCACAAAACATGGGACTGTATAACTCAGGGAACCCAGTGGTGGTAGATGTACTGTTGTTAACAGGACAAATATGAGAATGTTCTCTCATGAACTATAACAAATGCAAAATGCTAATAGAGGGTGTTAATAATTTGGTGGGTTGGGGGGAAAATGCACCAAATATATGATATAGGCTATAGTGAGTAGTAATATTTTGTCAATGCTCTTTCATAGTTTATAATGAATGTTTCACAATGATGCAAGGTGTTGGTGGTGGGGTAAATTATGAGATTGTTTATGATGATATGCATGTGTGTTTTGTAAGTTCACAGCTTTTACTATATACTTATTGTTTATAAGTTTATCTATGAATGGTGTATTTCGATAAAAGTTTATTTAAAAAATAATCACACCCATCTAATATTGTCTCTGATGATTATATGCCTCTTTTTAGGAGAAACTCTTCAAGAATCCATTATTCTCCTTGATAACAAGAAACCCAATTTTGTGATAGCATCACTTACAGTCATCTCTAGCATGTAGAAAACAGTCACAGAGATTTTCAAGAATGCTGATGTTCTTCTCATTAATGCATTTCCTTGTGACTTGGTGAAAGAATGTCATCTGGACCATTTCAAGATGCATGTTTCGAGTAGTGGTTCTCACTGTTTGGTTCAGGGGCATTTTGGGGTCCCTGAAACCTTTTACAGAGTCCACAGGGTCAAAGCTATTTTCATAATACTCCAAGACATTACTGATAATGGGTTTATATTTCACATTGCAGTTAATCCTTAAGACAATACAATTTGTTGAGTATTGATGTAAACAATGTCCATCGGTTCACTATATATTTTTTATGGAAATATAGTTTTTAAAATAAAACATTATAATAACATGTAATGGTCTAATTATTGTTATTTTAAACGAAAAAATAAATATTGAAATTTTATCAGTTTTAATTTATGATATGGAAAATATAATTAAATACAATGTCCACAAATAGAATACCTTTGGGGTTCTCAATAATGTTTGAGTGTAAAGGGGTGCTGGTTTAGCTGCTGTTTGAGGAGTTGCATGTAATTGATTTACTCCAACGTTTTTGAGCTTTTGGACTCTTTCCTTTAAATTATATAGGGATTGGTTACAGGCTTCTGTTGATATTTTTCCATGGTACATCCAATTTAGTCAGCACCTTTACAGTCCATGCCCAAGCATGCTCCCCAGACCCTGTTTGGTGGCTTGAAGCACTATGTATCCAAGAAAAACAGGTTCTTAAATCTAATCTATTCTTCTGGTTATGAACTCACTGTAATTAGGGTCTTTTGATGAGGTTAATTCATTTAAGGGTGTAATCCAATACAATCAGGATGGGTCTTAATCCCATTACTAGAGTCTTTTATATGAGGAATGAATAGAGAAAGAGAGAGAAAACCAAGGAAGCAAGAAGTTGAAATCAACAAAATGTGGAAGGGAAGGTAGAGGTCAGTTGATGGTGCCATGTGGCAGGGGACCCAAGGATTGCAGGCAGCCAGTCTTAGGAAAGAAAGCATTGCGTTGATGGTGCCTTGATTTGGACATCTTCTTGGCTACAAATCTGTAAGCTAAGAAATTCTGATTGTTTAAGGTATCTGCTTTGAGCTGCCTAGGAATCTAAAACAGATTTCAGTACCAGGAGAATACTATATTTTTAAAAACTTTTTTGTTTTTATTTTTAAAAGAAACTTAGATTACATAAATGTTACACAAAAAATGTAGGAGATTCCCATATGCCCCGCTCCCTAGCCCTCCCATATTTTCCCACATCAACAATATCCTTCATTAGTGTGGTACATTTGCAACAATTGATGAACACATCTTGGAGCATTGCCACTAAGTGATGATTATAGTTTACATTGTAGTTTACACACTCTCCCACACATTTTTGCAAGTTGTTACAAGACATACAATGGCCTATATCTGACATTGCAATGTCATTCATGATAATTTCCAAGTCCCAAAAATGACCCCTAATTACACATATTTTTCCCTCTCTTTCTCTCTGAATGTCCAGTGGCCACTGCCTCCACAACCATGATAACAGTTTTTCCATTGCTAGGATCTCAACAAGTCAACAGTGGAAAAACTGTAAGTCTACTCTAGGACATCATTCATTTCCCAATCCTGAGGATTCTGTGATGGTGAGGCCCACTCCACCTGTGACTGAGCGAGAGCTTAGATGCAATGGGACAGATGGACGGGACTGTTTGCTTGCAGTTGTAAACTCTTTCTGTTCCTTGAGATAGTCATTGTCAATTGTCATCTCCTTTTTGTCCTGAGTGAGTCCAATGAACTGGAGAGTAGGTGTTGCAAGTCTGTTGAGATTCAGGGCCCAACTGGCCTGTGTACAGCCCAAGACTCAAGTCTTTTGGACATATTCCTCTCATCTGTAGTACTAACTATAGGTTAAAATAGAGGGGCAGAAGTGCCATGTGTAGGGAAAACAATTGGGTCCAACTCTGTCACACTGGGGATTATAAGTTCCAAAGTAGGACCCACTGACAGGGTGCCAAACTCCTGAGCTGTCTGCCCTCTCTATAGGGTCTGGATGTCTCCAGAGCCTCCTGGAGCCCTGTTATTTGAGGTTATATTTACTTTGGCAGTCAGTGAGTTCCTGCTGAGATGTGCATAAGAGGAACCTCTGAAATGACTCCCTGAATCACTGTGAAGTCTCTTAGCCATATAAACTCATTTGTCTTTACCCTCTCCCCCTTTTGGTCAAGGTATTTTTCCAGTTGCATTTCTAGTTGGTGCTTGGTAGTAATCCCTTGGTGCCAGGGAGGCTCATCCCTGGAAGTCATGTCCAATGCTGGCAGGAAGGTAATGCATTTATATGCTGAGTTTGGCTTAGAGAAAGGTCACATTTGAGCAAGAAGGAGGCCTCTGAAGGTAAAACTTAGGCATCCTCTAATACTATGCAAAGTATCAATTTCAAAAGTAAAGGTTCATAAGAACAGTGAACACAATCAAGGGCCCATCAATGGTCCTTCCTTCCTTTCTAGTCACTGCCCTTGTACTCAGGGGATTCTTGCTGTCCCATTAGAGAATGTGGCACAGCTCTCCAGTATGGGAATTCAATATTCCTTTGGTTATTGTTTGACTCTCCATCCACTATGACAATGCCCAATGAACACTTGAACACATTCATATGCCTTATAGATATGTCCCAGGTGAACCTCCTCCCATGCATCTACCCTCTCTGACTCCCCACACCAATGATCGTCCCCTGCCACAGTTGTAATCCTCCTGTGATCCAAAACTTCTTCAAAATTGAAGCCAATAAAATAACCAAATAAAATTAATAGGAAAATGATGAAATGATAGTTTTAAAAAATAATGAATAAAATGCAAAAAAATTTAAAGTTCAAAATAATAAAAAATATAAAATTAAAAAAAAATGACATTATGTCTTTCATCACTTTAAGATCTGTTGTCTTGTATGTACAATGACATTTGTTTTCATTTATTATCCCAGTGTCTTATTTTTTGCATTTTGTCTTCAAAGAAGCTTTAGGTTACAGAAAAGTCACATACAGAATATAGGTAATTCCCACATACCCAACATCCTCTTCCTTTTCCCATTTTGTCTATTAATAACAGTTTATATTTGGATGGTAAAATTAATAACAGTTTACATTTGGACAGTACATTTGTTACAATTGTTGTACAAATATTGAAACATTGCTAGTATCCATGGCCAATGATTTATATTGTGGCTTACATTTTGGACCATACATTTTTAAGGATTTTGATGAAGTTTGATGTGGTCTGTATCCATCCTTGCAAGATCATGCAGAACAGTTCCATTACCCCCAAATGTCCTGTTTTCCATCTATTCAATTCTTCCCTCTCTCTTCACTTGGAAACCATAGTTTCTACCAAGATTAACTCATTGAAGGACCACATTCACAATTACTTGCAACAATATTAAGGGCTTGACATACTAGCCTCTCCTCCCCTATTAGGCACTGTCTTTGTTCTCAAGAGTATTCTGCTCCTCTGTTTGAGATCATGGCAGTACTCCCCATGATGGAAATCCTATACCTTCCCACTAATTATGTGAGTCTGCAACCCCTGATACAGCACACTATGACAAGATGAATGTTACACACTCACTAAAAGCCTCCCCCAGGTGTTCCCTGTCCCACGTGGCCCCCACATCCAACACTTTAAACCAGTAACCCATCCCAGCCATATTTGCCCAAAGAACATTCCCAAGTTGTAGTTTCAACCACATACCCGCAAATCCCCAGAGTTCACCTGTTCCCTACCCCAACCCTCCCTCTAGTTCCATAGACAGTCTAACTGACCATCCCCATATACTCCTTCACAGACAAGCACTGCCCAGCCCAATAATATCACTGAATCACTGTTAGACACATCTGCTGAACAGGTATACACTTCCAACTAATCATAGATTTTGCCCATATGGGCATTGACTCACAACCTTCTTATCCCTTTCTATCTCCTGTTGACCTATCTCCCAGACTCTAACTCTGTGAGCCTGCTCAATTTGCTTAATTCATATTAGTGCCATCATGTAATACTTGTCCTTCAGTGCCTGCTTTGTTTCACTCAATATAAGGTCTTCAAGATTCATCCATGTTATCCTGTGTGCTAATACTACATTCCTTCTTACAGCTGAGTAATATTCCATTGAATGCATGTACCACAATTTGCTTATCCATTCATCTGTTGATGAACATTTGGGTTGTTTCCAACTTTTGGCAATAGTGAGCAATGCCACTATGAACACTGGTGTGCATATACCTGTTTGTGTCCCTGCTTTTAATGTTTCTGAGTATATATCCAGCAGTGGGATTACTGGAACATAAGGCAGTTCTATAGTTAACTTCCCGAGTAACTATCAAACTGCCCTCCACTATGGCTGGACCATTCTACATATCCACCAGCAGTGGATAAATGTTCCCATTCCTCCATATCTTCTTCAACACTCGAAGTCCTTTGTTTTTTATAAAAACCACCAGTCTAATTGGTGTAAGTTGGTATCTCATCTTGGTTTTGATTTTCATTTCTCTAATAACTAGTGATGTTGAGCATTTTTCATGTGCTTTTTAGCCATTTGTATTTATTCTTTGGAGAAGTGTCTATTCAAATCACTTACTCATTTTTTAAATGGGTTGTTTGTCTTTTTATTTTAGAGGTGTAGAATTTCTTTATATATGCTGGATATTAGGCTCCTATCAGACATATGGTTACCAACTATTTTCTTCCATTGAGTAGGCTGCCTTTTCACTTTCTTTATAAACTCCTTTGCAGTGCAAAAGTCTTTTATTTTAAGGAGGTTTTATTTGTCTTTTTTTTTTTTTCATTGTTCATGATTTGGGTGGAAAGTTCATGAAACCATTTCCTAACACAAGATCTTATAGATGCTTCCCTCCATTATCTTTTAGGAGGTTTATGGTCTTGGATCTTATAATTATATATTTGATCCATCTTGAGTTAATTTTTGTATAAGGTGTGAGGTGGTATTCCTCGCTCATTCTTTTGGAAATATATTACCAATTCTCCAAGCACCATTTGTTAAAGAGGCCATTCTCTCCCAATTGTGTGGGCTTGTTGGTCTTGTCAAATATCAAGTGTCTGCATATGTGGGGATTTATGTCAGAACTATAAATTAGGTTCCGTTGGTCAGTATATCTATCCTTGTGCTAATACCATGCAGGTTTGACCACTGTAGAATTGTAATATGTTTTAGAGTCAGGTAGTATGATTTTTCCATTTTCAGTTTTCTGTTTCTACATATCTTTGGCTATTCAGGGCCCCTTGCCCTTCCAAATAAATTTCATAGTTAGCTTTTCCAATTCAGTAAAAATTCTTTGTAATTTTTATTGGGATTGTGCTAAATCTGTAAATTAATTTGGGTAGGAGAGACATAGTAATGAGGTTTAGTCTTTCTACCCATGAACAGGAAATTTTCTTCCATTTATTTAGGTCTTTGATTTCCTTTCACAGTGTTTTGTAGTTTTCTGCATATAAGTTATTTTCATCTTTAGTTAAATTTATTCCTAGGTATTTGATTCTTTTAGTTGCTATTGTAAATGGGATTTTTCTTGATTTCTTCCTCAAATTGCTCATTACTGGTGTACAGAAATGCTACTGATTTTTGCACATAGATCTTGTAACCTGACACTTACTGAACTCATTTATAAGTTCTAGAAACTGGTTGTAGATATCTCAGGGCTTTTGAGGCATAATATCCTTTCATCTGCAAATAGTGAAATTTTTACTTCTACCTTTCCAATTTGGATGCCTGTTATAATTTTTCTTGCCTTACTACTTGAGCTCGTACTTCTAACACAATGTTGAATACGAGTGGTGTAAATTGGCATCCTTGTCTTGATCCTGATTTTAGAGGGAAAGCTTTTAGTGTTTCACCAGTGAATATGATGTTAGCTGTGGGATTTTCATATATACCCTTTAAAATGTTGAGGAAGTTTCCTTCTATTCCTAACATTTGCAGTGTTTTTTCTCAGGAAAGGGTGCTGCATTTTGTCAAATGCTTTTTCTGCATCTATAGAGGTGATCCTGTGGTTTTTTTCTTTCGATCTGTTTATGTGGTGTATTACATTGATTGATTTTCTTATTTTGAACCATCCTTGCAAACCAAGAACGAGACCCAATTGATCATGGTTTATGATTCATTTGATGTTTTTTTAAATATGATTAGTAAATATTTTGCTGAGGATTTTAGCATCTAGGTTCATTAGAAAGATTGGTCTATAGTTTTCCTTTATTGTGATGTCTTTTTTAGGCTTTGGTATTAGGGTGATGTTGGCCCCCTCTCTATTTGTTAGAAGAGTTTAAGCAGGATTTGTGTTAGTTCTTTCTGGAATGCTTGAGAGAATTCACCTGTGAAGCCATATGTTCTGGGTTCTTCTTGGTTGGGAGGTTTTTAATGACAAATTCTATCTTGTTAATTGTGATTTGTCTGTTGAGTTCATCAATTTCTTCTTTTGTCAATGTAGGCTGCTGGTGTGTTTCTAGGAATTTGTCCATTGCCACTAAATTATCCGTCTTGTTGCCATACAATTTCTCAAAATATCCTTTTATGATGCTTTTTATATCTGTGGCATCAGTGGTGATATCCCCTTCCTCATTTCTTATTTTATGTATTTGCATCTTCTTTCTTTTTACTTTGGTAATCTAGCTAAGGGTTTGTTAATTTTAATAGTCTTCTCAAAGAACCAGCTTTTAGTTTTGCTTATTTTTCCTAGTATTTTCTTGTTTTCAATTTCATTTACCTCTGCTCTAATCTTTGGTATTTCTTTCTTTGTACTTGCTTTGGGATTAGCTTGTTGTTCTTTTGTTAATTCCTCCAGGTGTGCAGTTAGGTTTTTTATGTTAGCTGTTTCTTCTTTTTAATAAAGGTATTTATGGCTATGAAACTCCTTCTCAGGACAGCTTTTGCTGCATCCCATAGGTTTTGATATGTTGTGTTGTCATTTTCATTCATTTCAAAGTAGTTACTGATTTCTTTTCTGATTTCTTTCTTCACCCACTGTTTGTCCAAGAGTGTGTTGTTTCACTTCCATATCTTTGTGCCTAATCTTGTTCTCTTCTCTTTACTGATTTCCAGCTTCATTCCATTGTGGTCAGAGAAATTACTTTGCATAATTTCAATCTTTCAGAATTCATTGAGTGTTATTCTGTGGCCCAGCATGTGGTTTTTCTTAAAGAATGATCCATGTGCATGAAAGAAGAATATATATTCTACTTTATTAAGGTGTAGTGTTATGTATATGTCTATTAGGTCCAAATCCTCTAATGTATTATTCAAAGTCTTTGTTTCTTTATTGATTCTCTGTTGTGATGTCCTTTCTAATGGTGATAATTATGTATTAAATTTACTGACATTAATTTTAAAGGCATCTGTTTCTCTGCTTAGTTTTTCCAGTGTTTGCTTCATGTACTTTCAGGCACTCTGGTTAGGTGCATAAATGTTTATGATGGTTCTTTCTTCTTGATGGATTACCACATTTATTAATATATAGTGGCTTTCTTTGTGTCTTATAACAATTTTGCATTTAAAGACTACTTTGTCTTAAATTAGTATAGCTACTTCTGCCCTTTTTTGGTTATTGTTTGCATGAAATTTTATTTTCCAACCATTCAATTTCAGCCTCCTTGTGTCCCTGGGTCTAAGGTGGGTTTCTTGCAGACAGCATATATATCAGTCATATTTCCTTATCCATTCTGCCAATCTGTGTCCCTCAAATGATGAGTTTAATCCTTTAACATTCAATGTTATTACTCTCAAGGTACTATCTACATGAGCCATATTTTCTTTAGGTTTACGTATACCACATTTTGTTTTTCTTTCTCTTTTTACCCTTTCAGTTGTTCTTACACTCTCCTCCAACTCTCTCTCTCCTGCTTTTCCCTTTTGACCTGCAGAACTCGCTTTAGTATTTCTTGAAGTATAGTTTTCTTATTGACATACTCTCTTAAATTCTGTTCATCTGTGAATATTTTGAACGCTCCCTCATTTTTGAATGCTAACTTTGCTGGATAGAGATTTCTTGGCTGGAAATTTAATCTTTCAGCATCTTAACTATGTCATACTACTACCTTCTTGCCTCCATGGTTTCAAATGAGAAATCAGCACTTAATCTTATCAAGCTTCCCTTGTTTGTGATGAATCTCTTTTCTCTTGGTGCTTTCAGTATTCTTTTTTTTTTGTCTTGAACATTGGACTATTTGACAAGTATATGTCTTGGAGTAGGTCTGTTAGAGTTTATACTGTTTGGGGTATGCTTTGCTTCCTGGATATGTATGTCCATATCCCTGAATAGGTTTGGGAAGTTTTTAGCCATTGTTTCCTCCAACACACTTTCTATCCCCTTTCCCTTGTCTTCTCCCTCTGGGATGCCTATCATGTGTATATTTGAGTGTTTCATGTTGTCATTTAAATCCCTAAGTCCCTACTGGATTTTTTCTATCTTTTATCTATCTGTGTGAATTCAGATGTACTGTATTCCACATTGCTGATTCTTTCCTTGCTTGTTTGAGTCTGCTGCTGTGTGCTTCCAGTGTATTTTTTATTTCTTGAATTGTGCCATTAATCATCATCATATCCATTATCTTTTTATCAATGCTTACAATTTCTTTAGTATGTTACTGCAATGTCTTCTTAATATCCTTTATCTCTTCCTTCATTTCATTAAGTTGATTCATGGTATTTGTTTGGATATCTCTGATTTGTTGTTCTATGATCTATATTTCTTCCTGTTTTTCAGTTTGTTGGATTGGGCCATGTCTTCCTGTTTCTTAGTATGGCTTGTAATTTTTTGGTGGTGTCTAGGCATCAGTTTATCTTGATGAGTTTATTCAGTTCATTAGCTTCTCTTTCTACTCTAGGGTTTTATCTTGTAGTTTTCATGTGTGTGGTAAGGTTATACTTTGACACTTCATTCCTCTTATTCTATTTCCACTCTGTTGTCTGTGTTCCCTTGACAAAGAAATAGGACCAGAGAATAGAAAAGAGATAAGAAAAGAAACAGAATATTAGTGATAATAGTAGTAAAAGGCAGAAGAGGAACTGTATAAGACTTTAGAAAATGAATAATAAAAACGAGTAAGTGGTACAAAGGAATAAGAATTAAAAAGTGGAGTAAAAACAATTAAATGAGAAGCAGAATAGAAAGAAATATATAGAATGAATTATAAGGCTAGGATGATGAGAGGAAAAGAAAAGAGTTAGCATAGGTAGAAAAAATTGGTTAAAAAAAAAAGGAAAAAAAGGAAACAAAGAAAGGGGAAATACAGCAAATAAGAAACAAGACAGCAGCAGCTAAATAAAAAAAGAAGAAGAAAAACAAAAGCAAAAAAACAAAAAAGAAAATACAAGGGAAAACAGCCTTCCTGCTTAGGCACCTAGAGAGCTTCTCAGGCTGCTGGTATTCATCAATCAATCAGTCTGCCTCCTGCAGGTTTTTAACCAGGTTGTAGTGCATCAAATAAGGAAAATAAAAAAGGAAACTTTTTAATAAAAGAGATCCAATAAAAGCTAATATAGAAAGAATGTCTATATTTCCTCTGTCAAAATATAAGCTGGATGTCTGATATCTCAGTGGATCACTCCTCTAAGAAGAGTCAGGAAGAACTACATCCTCATATATGCAAGGTGGGAATTCCTCCACTGAGATAAAGTTTCTCTTTAGTTTAGTTAGCTTTTCAGAATGCTATCTGTCTCCTTTCCCTCAGGCAGGTTAGATCCCTAACAGTTTTTCAGAGTCCTGCTTATTAGGCATCTCTCTGTCTCTGCCCCCGCTTTAATCTAATTCCTCTCTTTACCTAGGATGCTGGGAAAGACAGCTTGCTTGAGGAGATCCCTCTACCTTCTCCCTGTGGGTCAGAGCCCCTCTGAGATTTAAATAGTCCTCAGCTGGCCCACTGAAGGCAAAGAAACTACTCTGCTCCCTTCCCTGACCCCTCTTCCTCCCAGGAAATATCCTCTAACACTCTGATTGGAGCAGCGAGCTAGTGGCTCCACCTTGGCTCCTTACACTGTGGGCAGGGTATATGTGCAGCTTCCAGCCAGATGGGTGAGCATCTCACAGTTTTCCTTTGGGTTCTTGCTCTCTCCACAACCCTTCCGGATGGCTCAGGGAACGTTCCTGTTCTATACACATTCAAAACAGCTCCCTCATATAAGCCTCTTTCCTCTCTTTGCTACCCTTTCCAGGGTCGGACTCTGCCTCCCGGCCTCAGAGCCATTTTCCTAAAATCCCCGCATTTTATACAAATACAAAAAATGTGGAAACAGTTTTGGAGTTGTCTAATGGGTAGAGGCTGGAAAGTTGTGCAGTGCTTGATAGAATAGGCCTAGATTGCTTTCAAGAGATTATAGAAATATGGATACTAAAGGTACTTCTGATGAGGATTTAGAAGAAAATGATGAATGTTTGTTGGAAACTGGAGGAAAAGGTGATCCTTGTTTTAAAGTGGCAAAGAACTTGCTAAAATTGAGTTTTGATGTTCGATGGGAGGCAGAATTTGAAAGCAGTGAGCTTGGATATTTAGCTGAGAAGATATCCAAGGTAAATATGGAATAAGCAGCCTGTTTCCTCATTGCAGTTTATATTTAAATGTGAAAGGAAAAGGATACACTAATTACTTTACTCCCAGGCACACACAAAAAAACAAAAACAAAAATACAGAAAATGATAGTCTCAAAAACTTTGAGC
Organism: Cabassous unicinctus; assembly: GCA_029593785.1. NCBI lineage: Eukaryota > Metazoa > Chordata > Mammalia > Cingulata > Chlamyphoridae > Cabassous > Cabassous unicinctus. The sequence continues at coordinate 1,576 of JAQZBX010079547.1, read as the reverse complement.
TTCCCGAAAACTAGTTCCCAGAGAATGGTGCTCCATGTGAAGATTTAACTGAACATGAATCCAGTCAACGAATTCAGTGCAAGTCAAAAATGGAAATGCAGTTATCCAGAAAGGATCTATGGAAAGTTTTTTGCTGGATGGTTTGGACCCTTGTGTACTACATGCAAAACGTACAAATTTTTTCTGAGATCATTATGAACAGAATCACTGCTAACCTGGACTAAGAGGGACAGAAAAGGAACAAATGGTTCAAGGGCAGAAACATTAAGCTGAGGTTTGGATTGATCACCTCTTAACAGGCCAAGAGAGAGGGCCCACCTATCTGTGTGGAAAGGGTGAGTCAGCCCCAGCACTTGGAAAAGGTGGGCCTTCTGCCCATTTGTTCAGGAAGAGTGCTATCACCCAATGTTCTCAGAGGATGGAGTCTGTGACAAGGGGTCTATGGAGAGTCTGGCCACCATCCCAATGCTTGATGAGGGTGGAACCTGTGCTCCAGTGTTTGAGGAGAACATGGCTGCTACACAAGTACTTGGAAAGGTTGGGGCTACAGCTCCATCAGGCCTGGAAGACAAAACATTATTCCATAGGTGATTCTCAGACTTTGAAATCTAATGGATTATGCCCTGCAGGGCTTGTCTGAGATCAGTAATATCGGCACTCCTTCCAATTTTTCCATACAAATATGGGGAGGTTTATCCTATACATGCTCCTTCATTGCATTTTGGAAACAGATAACTTGTTTTCCAGATTTCACAGGTCCACAGACAGAAGGGAATTGAGCCCCAGGACAAACACCTATAAATGAGTTTGATGAAACTTTGTACTAAGCATTGTTTCCAAAATGATTTAATGCTTTGGGGATAGTATTATGGAATAAGTATATTTTGCTTATGTAAAAAACATGTCTTTTTGGGGTCCAGAGGGTGGACTCTGGTGATTTGAAGCTTTATGTACTCCAAAAAATCATATTCTTAAATCTAATCCATTTTTGTGATTATGCACCCATTGTAAGTAGATGGGACTTAATCTTATTACTGGAATCCTTTATAAACCAGATGAAGAGAGAGAGAGAGAGAGAGAGAGGCTGAAAACAACAAAACCCAAAAAAGAAGGGAGAAAACAAGGGATGCCACCATGTGCTATGTTTTCATTGGCATAGTAGCCAAGGACCACCGACAGCTGGTTTTCAGAAAGAAAGCATTGCTTTGATGATATCTTGATTTGGATATTTTCTTGGCCTCAAAAACTGCAAGTTAAAAACTTTCCATGTGTAAGCCAACCCATTGCATGGTATTTGCTGGAGCAGCCTAGTCAACTAAAACACCATGCTTATGAAAATTAGTGATATCCTTTCTCTCTATAGGTGATATACCATGTCCTTCCAGAGCAGTCCTTGTATTGCCCATCAGGGTTATATTTGGATATAACTCTTCTTGGGGCCTAGAAACAAAGAGTTGTGTTGAGGTTAGGGTTTGAGAGGACACTGGCATTCCTTGCAAGTCAACTGCCCTAGATGACATCATGGAAAGGTTTGTTCATTTTTTTTTTCTGGGTAAATCTATTTCCTAGATAGAGG
>JAQZBX010079546.1:0-13963 GCA_029593785.1 Cabassous unicinctus | reverse complement strand
GGAAAAAAAAAAAAAAAGAAAAGAAAACCTCAGTGAGCTGTCATTCTGGAATGAGAGTAGATTAATAACGCTCTTTCTAGGAAAAGGTCAGGCAGGGACTTTCTGCCAATTTCAGTCAAGTGTCCAAGGACGCACGGTGTGTGCAAAGAGCTTCTGGATGCAAGTGTGAGAGACTAATGAGCCTCGGGGGGAGGGTGGGGTGACAAGGCACAGCTAGTGAGGTCCCTTCTCTTCACTTTAACAGAATGTGACAGCCGTCACCGTGGAGCAGGCCCTGCTCAGGCAGCAGAGCCAGACCCCTCGGCAGCAGAACTCAGCCGGGTCTTGAGGGGCCAGCAGTGTCTCTGGCCACCTGGATCGTTTTTGGGCTGAGCTCTACTAATCTGGGGCAGCTGAAACGATGACTAGCATTTGGTATTGGATTTAATTTCTTTATAATTAAAATAATAATAGGGTGGATTGAGGGAAAATACACCAAATGTAAGATATGGACTATAGTTAGTAGTAATACTTTGAGGATGCTCTTTCATAATTTGTTACAAATGTTTCACAACAATGCAAGGTGTTGGTGGTGGGGTGATGTGTGGGAGTCCCTATGATGTTATGTGTGTTTGTTTTTTAAGTTCACAACTTTTACTATACACTTATTGTTGATGTATGTTCATGTATGAAATGATATACTTCAATAAATTGCTATTAAATGGATAAAAAACCAAATTGTGACTATTTTTCCGCATTTATATTTTGTAATATTGCCTAGTATAGCTATAACAGTTTAATTTACCTCTCTTATTGAATATCTATTTACAGTTTTTTCTATTATGCAAAAGGTGAATTATTAGAAGAGATGATGGATGTTTACTGCAGAACACATGATGTGTCCCTCTCTCCTGGTGTGGCAGTTTGGCATTGTTTTAAATTCCAAAAATAGATATTGGATGATGTTTGTAAACTGGTCTGTACCTGGGCATGATTAAATTATGATTAGGGCTTTGATTGGGCCACGTCAGTAGGACATTGAGTCCCCAGCCCTTGGTGGGCAGGAACTCACAGAGAATACTACATGGCAGAGAAGAAAGTTGGAGTTTTGATGCTGAGTTTTGAGCTGAAGCCTGGGAAGTGAACACACAGGAGAAGAACACAGAGGAATAGAGACAGCTCCTTAGACACGGCAGAAGCCCCAGGAGAGAGACAGAGCTGTATGCCTGATAGTCTACAGCTGACCTTGTGGAGAGAGCACAGCAGCTGAGCCTGGAGAGAAACAGAGCCCCAGGAAGAGAGGAACCCAGGAAGCCTGAACTCTTGGCAGACATTGGCAGCCATTTTGCCCCTACACATGGCAACAGACTTTGGTGAGTGACGTAACTTATGCTTTATGGCCTGGTAACTGTAAGCTTCTACCCCAAATAAATACCCTTTATGAAAGCCAACAGAGTTCTGGTATTTCGCATCAGCACCCCTTTGGCTGACTAATACACCTGGTTTTTCCTTCTGTATTTCTACCATCTATGTATCAGCCAAGGCAGAGCTCTAAAGTCAACCCTGACTCCTTCCCGTCTCTCACCCCCACATCCAGTCAGTCACCAAGTCTTGTCTCTCCTCCTCTCCATGCCCTCAGGCCTAGCTCAGACCTCCTCTGTTCTCTCTGGACCATCACGGAGGCCTGGCCTCCTAGAGCTCCTCCTCCAACTCATCCTCCTCTCCATTCTGAGTCATCCTGGCAGCCCGATGATACTCGTTCTACTTACCTACTGTCCGTGAGGGCCAAAACTTCCTCGTCTTGGTAGGGGAGAAGGAGAACCATGTTTAATGGGGGCTGCTGTGTCTATGTTTTAAGGGGATGGGTCTCAGGGGGATAGGGGAGAAACTGGTGACTTTGTGGGAATGAGCTCTTAAGATCACCTGGGTGGGCTCACTGGCTGGCTGGCTCTGCAGCTTTCAGCTCCAGGCTGCTGGTGAGTGGCGCCTTCCTTGGCCCCTTCCCAGCCCACACACTTTCACTAGGCCCTCCCTGGAGAAGCCCAGAATGGAACACTAAGAGCTTAATGCTGGGAAGATGAAGGCCTTCTGGCACCTGGCAGGACAGGCTCTACATGTTTGAGTTTGCTTGCCAACTTCAAATCCCAAAATTCCCACTTGTCAATTTTGTAATAATGTAACTTTGGTTTAAGCCCTTCTTTTGTCCTCAGATATAACCCTGTCTCTTGAATGTGAATGGAAAAACAATCTGTTTTTCTTTTAATCAGGTCAACTCAGAATCTCAGACCTTAGAAGGATCTATCAGGCTTTTATTAAAAATTATTTTTTACCCCCCCCCCATGGCTCCCTCATCTGTCTGCTCATCTTCTTTAGGAGGCACCAGGAACCGAACCTGGGACCACCCATGTGGGAGGTGGGTGCCCAATTGCTTGAGCCACTTCTGCTCCCTGCTGGTTGCAGTGTCTGCTGATAGCGGCAGTTGCAGCGTCCGCGGCATCTGCTAGTTTTGACATCTGCTTATCTTCTTTAGGAGGTACCAGGAACCAAACCTGGGACCGCCCATGTGGGAGGCGGGTGCCCAATTGCTTGAGCCACATCCGCTCCCCCCATCAGGCTTTTTATTCCAGTCTCTCCGCTCTCCACTCCATGCTGTCACTTCAGAGCATTCCAAACAAAGCCAGCTCCTTCACAGGCCCCCACTGGTGAGGAAATCACTCCTTCCCAGGAAGGATTTCCCTTCTTTGCGTGGATCTTTAGAAAGCTCTTCTTGAAACATGTCTTGCAACACCAGGTGGAAGCCCTTCCTCGCACCATTGTCTTTGTGAACCTGCTATGCCTTTCCCCATCTTGTCCACCAGGGCAAACTCTTATTCCTTCTTCAAAGCCCAGCCCAAGGTCACCTCCTACAGGAAGCTTTCCCTATTTCCCTCAGACTGAGTAGATTCCATTCCTCTGCATTCTCCCATATTCCCCTGGGCTTCTCTTTATCATATTGCTGTTGTTGGTTTGTTCATCTATATCCGTTGCCCCCTCCACCATGTACATTCCTGAGGCTGAATTCTTTTCTCTATCCCTAGTGCCTGGCTCAGGGCTTGACAAGAGAAGAGGCCTTTATGAATGAATGAATGAATGAATGAATGATACGGGAAGAAAAGAGAGTCTCAGATCACTTTAAACAGCAACTGCTCCCACACCACCCTCTGTTGTCTGACCCAGGCTCCTGTCTTTTCTAGGCCCTTTCCTGTCTATGATCTCGCTGGAGCTTCTCAACGGCCCTGACGTGGTTTGGGGCAGGGACCCACACCCTGACTGGCAAACAAGGAAGTTGAGGTCCCAAGAGGAGAAAGATCTTGCACAAGGTCACCTCAGAACCACTGAGGGAGGCCGGGACCTGTGTCAGTCGTTCCTCTCACTCTCCTCCTTGGCTAGGCCCACCTGACCCGCATCCCTCAGGGCTGCAAGAGCAGAGCTGGGATTCCTGGTGGGATCTGAGAGACTTCAGAGGCCTGGAAGTAGTTCTCGGGAAGTGGATTGTTTGTTATTTTACAGCTAAGTTGTGAGAATTCTTCATATTTCCCAGAAACAATTCATTGTCAGACATGTAGTTTGCAAATATTTTCTCCCGGTCGGTAGCTTTTTGTTTCATTCTCTTCACAGGGTCTTGCTTAGAGCCAAAGTTTTATATTTTGATGAGGTCCAATTTATCTTTGTTTTTTTTTCTCTTACTGATCATGCATTTGGTATCAAGTCTAAAATCTCTTTGCCTAACCCTAGGTTCTAAAGATTTTCTCCTATGTATTTTGTCCTAAAAGTTGCCTGTTTTACGTTTAAGTCCACAATCCATTTTTAGTTATTTTTCTGGCATAAGGTACGAGATTTGGGTCAAGGTTTAATTTGTTGCCTATGTGCAGCTTAATTTTTAATGGTTGTCTAATAATCTATCTTTAGATAGACCATAAATTACTTAAACAACCACCCTATTGATGAATCTTTCTGCAGTTTCAATATTTTTGCAATTATAAGAAAGATGGCAACGAGCATCCTTGTAGCTAAATCTTGTACTTACCCATGATTGTTTTTCTAAGAGTTTCAGAAGTGAAATTACTGGGGCAATTATCAGGGCACCAAGTATGTGTCGTTAAATTGTTCTTCAACAATTTATTGTTCTTCAATGAAGTTTGTGCCAATGCTCTCTCTCTCTCTCTGACCCTCAGTTTCCTTGTTTGTAATTTTTGTGAAGATCTAAACATACCATGGACACGCAGTTGCTCTGAAATAGTACAAGCGGTTCAGATAGTTGGTAGGCATTACTGATTTTGTTATGTTTAGTTCCTTTCCCTTCATAATCTTTGGCAGCTCTCTCCATCAGTTTAATTTGTTTTATCTGCACCCCCTGCTGAGTGTCGCTGGAATAACAATCCAAACCTAACAGGACCGGGTGAGACCTAAGGAGTAGGGCAGAGAGTCAGAGGATTTCAGTCCAGAGTGGCGCCTGCACTGACCAGACAGAAGGGGCTCCAGGGCCTGTCCTGGGGTATGCACCCCGAGCCTCAGCCTTGGATTGTGGAGGAAGGAGCTGATGTTGCCTGAGCATCCCCACTCCTGCCCTGTGGCAGGAGAGATTGGAATGCAAGGTGCCCCTAGCTTTCTCAGGCTACCATGGTTTGAGAGGCAAAATATTTTCCCTGCGGACCCACCTTCGTGCCTAAACGTCCCTACACAACCAAATAATTTTAGTAAAAGCGCGGAGGTCTTTGCTAAAATGCCAAGGACTTTGCCATGAACAGAGAGGCCCACGAGATATTCTTGGTTTTACCAAGCACGGAGCAGGGCCCTGTGAGGGCCAGGGAAGAGGCCTGGACAGACGACCCGGGTTCAAATCCTTGCTCGGCTGAGTGGCTTTGAGCAGGTTACCCAAAGGAGGGGAAGAACGAAGATTGAGCCCTAGGGGGTTATGGTGGCTTGGAGTTATGTACCCCAGAAAAACATTTTCTTAATTTTAATCCATTCCTGTGGGTGTGAACCCATTATAACTAGGACTTTTTGATGAGGTGACTTGTTTTAAGGTGTTCCCAAACTGAATGAGGGTGGTCCTTAATCCATTATGGCTAAATTTCTTATGAGCAAAGGAAATTGGACACAGAAAGAAGCAGCCTCGGGGAGCAGCCAGAAGAGAAAGGACAGAAAAATCAAGGGACTCCAAAGATTGCTGGCCAACCAAAAGATACTGGTCCCAGGAGGAAGCAAGCCTTCTAGCCTCTGAAACTAGCCAATAAGTTCCTGTCGTTAAGACAACCCATTTTATGGTATTTATTTTAGCGGCAAGAAAACTAAAACCGGCTTTCCCGGAGGTCTTTCCAGATCCCAGAGAGGCTGTTTTTGGCCAGGAGAACAACCCAGCAGTTGTGGCTAGAAGCTGCTCCCAACTGACCCTGGTAACAGGTCGGCTGTATTGGACTAGAGCCGGGGTCAAAGCAGTTGGACGGCTGGACTGGAGGACCTCGAGTCTCTTCCAAGGTCCCTGCCAAGCCCAAATCTTGGCTTCTGTGAGTCTAAGAGCCAATGAGGCTAACACTCTAGGATTCTCTGTCTCTGATTCCACAATGTTAAAATTCTACTTTCCATGCGCTGCAGTTAGTAGTTTATTTGGGGGCTCTGGAATCAGACAGACTTAAAAATCCAGAATCTGTCACTTATCAGCCATGTGACCTTGGGCAAAGTAACTTCTCTGAGACTCAGTTTTCTCATCTGTAAAGTAGCTTTTACAGTGTAGTGAGAATGAAATAAGTCAATATATATATCATGGGCTTACATAAGGGCCTGGTACTTACTAAACTTTCACTCCATGAGCAAGTTCTTTTTGGCTCCCAAATAGATCCATATTCATCCATTTCTTTCCATTGCCACTGCTGTCATCAACTCACCATCATCTCTCTCCTGGTCTATTGCAATGACTTCCTAACTGGTCTCTCTGCTTCTACTCTGGTATCTCTGGAGTGTTCACCCAACAGCAGCCGTGGTAATCTGTGTGAAATGTATATTAGGGAAGCAGATGTGGCTCAAGTGATTGGGCTTCCACCTACCAAATGGGAGGTCCCCGGTTCAGTTCCCGGTGCCTCCTGGAGAAGGCAAGCTGGTGTGGCAGGTAGGCGTGGAGAGCTGACTCAACAAGATGACACAACAAAAGAGAAACAAAGAGGAAAGAGAATGAGAGACACAACAAACCAGGGAGCTGAGGTGGCTCAGGTGATTGAGTGCCTCTCTTCCACATGGGAGGTCCCGGGTTCGGTTCCCAGTGCCTCTTAAAGAGAAGACGAGCAGACACAGAGAGCACACAGCAAATGGACACAGAGAGCAGACAGTGACCACAAACAACGAGGAGGGGGGAGATAAATAAATCTTAAAAATAAATAAGTAAATAAAGCACATCATGAAGGCCTCTAAATGGCCTCCTGCTGCAACTGGAATGAAGTCCACACTCCTTACACTGACTGGCCTTTGAGGCCGGCCTCCCTGACCTCTATTCTTGCCTCCACCCCTTGTTCTCTTTACCACTCTACCCCACTGGTCAGCCATTTGTCCCTCCTTGAACAAGCCAAGTTCACACACTCCTCAAGGTCTTGGCACTTGAAATGCCCTCTCCTGGAAATGCACCCTCGGATTTCTGCAGGGTGGGCTCCTTCACTTTATTCAGGTTTCAGCTCAAATCTTGCAGAAGGTCTCCTCTGCTGGCACCACCACCACCACCTCCACTTTGCTCTGTTTTACCCTCCATTTTACCACCACATCACTTTTCTTATTCATGGACTCAACCACTTGTTTAGTGCTGATCTCCCCCCACTAGACAGCGTCTTCCATGAGAGTCTTGTCTATCTACAATCACTGCTCTTTGCCCAGCACCTGTCCCTGGGCCTGGACACAGTAAACAACCCTCCCCCCCCGACAAAAAAAATTATAGAATAAAAAAAAAAAGCCACGAATAAATATTAGTTTTTAAATTCTGTAAAACACAAAGATCAGAAGTTATTTTATCAGTGGGGAAGATGTGAAGGATATGGAGTCTTCGGTGGCTGTGCCGAAAGCCACTTCTCATTCAGACTTCTGCTTCTCTGAGTATGTCCTCTTCTTGTGCGACCCCCCCAGGCTCCAGGCCTGCTAGCACATTCTCTGGGTCTGGAGGGTCAACCCTGGGGAAAAAAAGAAGGGACCCATGGGTTCAGAAAGGGAGGGCGGGGCGTGCCTGCGGGAGCGCCCTCTGGTGGGTACAAGCTCTATGACAAGTCAGGTTCTGCAAGTCACGTCTTGCAAGGTTTCCCTTAGTTTGGCCCTTTGTTGGATGGGAACTCAAGTTCCAGCCCTGCCTGTGCAGGCACCTGCCTCATTAGTTGTCTGACTCCCCCATCGACGGGAGCTGCTGGATTTGATCCATCTTTGGGTGCCCCCCTGGCCAGCACTGTGGTTTCTTTCTGCCAAAAGCGGGGGGAAACAATGGAATATTATTCAGTCATAAAATGAAGTACTAATACATGCTACAATGCGGATGAACTTCGAAAATATTATGCAAAAGAAACCATGCACTTGAGGTCACATATTGTGTGATTCCATTTATATGAAATATCCTGAATGGATAAATCCGTAAAGACAGAAAGCAGATTGGTGGCTGCAGGGCCTGGGAGGAAGAAATAAGGAGTGACTGCTTAATGGGTGTGGGGTGTTCCTTGGGGGTGATGGAAATGTTTTGGAAAAAGAAAAATAAATAAATAAATAATAAAAAAGAAAATGTTTTGGAACTAGTTGGAGGTGGTAGTTTCACAACAAAGTGAATGTACTAAAGGCCACTGAATTGTGCATTTAAAAATAGTTAATTTTATGCTATTATGAATTTCACCACAATAAAACATAGTCCAAAAAGGTGATGGGAGGGGTGGATTCTGAGCACCGAAACCTGGGGACTGACCCCCTGGGCTCCCCTAATGCTTGGAATTATTCTCTCAGCATCCTGTTACTTTTGTCCCAGAGTTTTGTTATTCTTGTCATCACTCTCACCCCCACGCCCTAGAGAAAGGGCTTTTCACCAAATGGTGTATTCCCTGCCAGGGCCAAACTCCTGTGGCAGGTCTGCCAGAAGAGTAATTATATTTGCCCTTTGTAAAAATTATTTTTATTAGAGCAGTTGTAGGTTTACAGAAAAATCATGCTGAAAGTACAGAGTTCCCATATACCACCCCCTCACACACACACACACAGCTTTCCCCCTTATTAACATTTTCCATGTGTGTGCAAATGTGTATCATTAACTACAGTCCACAGTTTACTTTAGGGCTAAATTTTGTGTTGTAAGTTCTATGGGTTTTTTAAAAATTCTATTCTGCTAACAGATATACAGCCTAAAATTAATCATGTTAGCCACTTTCAAGTATGCAATTCAGTGGTTTAATCACATTTGCAATGTTTTGCTATCATCACCACCCATTACCAAAATTTTTCCGTCACCCCAAACAGAAGCTCTGTACCAATTAAATACTAACTCCCTATTCCCCACTCCCAACCTGCCCCCTGATAACCTGAATTCTAATTTCTGACTATTAGTTTGCATATTCTAATTATTTCACAAAAGTGAGATCATACAGGATTTGTCCTTTTGTGTCTGGCTTGTTTCACTCAATATGATATCTTCAAGGTTCATTCATGTCATCACATATATCAGAATATCATTATTTTTTATACCTGAATAATATTCCATTGTAGGGATATAGCACATTTTGTTTATCTATTTTTCCATTGGTGATCACTTGGGTTGCTTCCATCTTTTGGCAATTGTGAATAAAGCCGCTATGAACATAGGTGTGCAAATATCTAGTCAAGTCCCTGCTTTCAATTCTTTTGGGTATATGCCTAGAAGTGGGACTGCCAGATCATAGGGTAATTCTATACTTAACTTTCTGAGGAACTGCCAAACTGTTTTCCAGCAGCTACACCACTTTACACTCTCACCAATAAGGTACAAGGGTTCCCATTTCTCAGCATCCTTGCCAATGCTTGTTATTTTCCATTTTGTTAATAGTAGCCACTCTAGTGGATATGAAATGATATCACATTGTGGTTTTGATTTGCCTTGCCCTGATGGCTAATGATGTTGAGCATCTTTTCATGTGCTTTTTAGCCATTTGTATATTTTCTTTGGAGAAATGTCTATTCAAGTCCTATGCTCAGTTTTAAATTGAGTTGTGGACCTTTTGTTGTTGAGTTGTAGAAGTTCTTTATATATTCTGGATATTAAACCCTTATCAGCTATACGATTTCCAAAAATTTCTCCCATTTTATAGGTTTACCTTTGCTCTTTCTTGATAATGTCCTTTGATGCACAAAAGGATATTTTTATACTTTTTGCGAGTGATCCAAATCACTCCCAGCCAGCAATGGGAGAGTGGGAAGAGGATGGAGCTTGAAACAGGATCTGTAAGTACAAGTCCTAAGTTCTGCCACCTATGCCGTGAGCACTAGTGAAATGGGTTAATGACAAGCTCTTCTCTGCTTTCCTAGCAAGAAAGTTGAGAAGAGCAAATGAACAAGTGCACAGTGAAAGATCCGTGTAACTTTCAAGTGTTGTCCAAACCTGATTATGTGGTAGAATCATCAACATTTGTTTGTTTTTAAAACCTGAAAAGCACTACCTCTACCACACACAGAGTAAAAGGTTAAAAAGTATGTAACACTGACGTAAAATTCTAGTACACTTGAGAAAAACCAGTGGGGATTTCTGGGCCTTTGTGGTCCTTGGTGAAGATTTGTGCTCTGATCCCCCAGCATTGGGCATGACTCCCGGGGATGAGCCTCCCTGCCACCAAGGGATTACTGCCAAGCACCAACTAGCAATGCAACTAGAAAAAGACCTCAAATAAAAGGGGGAAAAGATAAAGACAAATGAGTTTATATGGCTAAGAGACTTCAAAGTGAATTGGGAGGTCATCCCAGAGGTAATGCTTATGCATATCTCAGCAGGATCTCATAGACTGCCAAAGTGGATACTACCCCAAATAATGGGGCTCCTGAGGGTTCTGGAGACACCCAGGTCCAATGGTCAGGGCAGATACCTCTGGAGTTTGGTGCCTTGCCAGTGGGCCCTACTTTGGAGTTTGTGCTTCTGAAAGTGACAGAGTTGGGTCAATTATGTCTTCCCTACACATGGCTCATCTGTCCCTTCTATTTAAATCTATACTTGGTGCTGGAGTTTGTAGGTGTACATCCAAGAGACTCAAGTCTTTGGGTTGTCCATGTGCCAGCAGGGCCCGGAACCTCAGCGGAGTTGCAACACCTACTCTACAGTTCACTGGACTCACCCAGGACAACCAACAAGGAGATGATGATGGACAATGACCATCCCAAGGAACAGAGAGAGTCTGCAACTGCAAGATAGTCCCATCCATCTTCCCCATGGGATATAAGCCCCCTCTCAATTAGAGGTGGAGTGGACATCACCATCCTAGAATCCTCAGGATTGGGGAATGAGCTATGGACTAGAGTAGACTCACTGGTATTCTACTATGACATATTGTGATTCTAGTAATGGAAGAAATTACAACATTGATGTGGAGCCAGTGACCACTGGAGGCTCTGGGAGCAGGGAGAGGGAAAAACAGTTGTAATACGGGGGCTTTTTTGGGACTTAGGAATCGTCCTGAATGACACAGCAATGACAGATACAGGCCATTTTATATCGTCTCATATGCTGAACTGTGTGGGAGAGAGTGTAGACTACAATGTGAACTATGGTCCATGCTTAATGGCAAAGCCCCAGGATGCATTTATTAATTGAAATGAATGTGCCACACTAATGAAGGATGTTTATATGGGAGGGTGTGGGAAGTGTGGGAAGTGGGGCATATGGGAATCCCTCTATTTTTTGTGTAACATTTATATAATCTAAGTTATCTTTAAAAAAAAAAATTATTATTAAAAAAAATTTTTTTTGCTTTCACTCTGACACATTGCAGGCAGCACAGAGTGAACTGGCTGTGTTTCTTCTTCCTCATCACTCTTCAGTCTTTTTTGCAGGGGTGCACAGACCCTTAGAGTCGCAGGGAGCCTCAAAATGTCCTAGGCTGACTCATCATCTCAGAGCTGGGGAAGCAGGCTCGGGGCGGTCAGCCAGTGGGTGACGGGGGAGCCGACTTGGTCACCAGGAGGAAGTGGGAGCAGAGGTGGCCTAGACAGGGGATAACTGCCCCTCCCATCTGCAGGCCTGTTCTGTGCCTGCCCACCTGCGGTCTTCCTACCCGCTCCAGGGAGCGTGAGAAGAGGGAGCAGGGAAGGGATGTTCCCACTGCGGAGGAACTTAAACACTGAAAGTCTTAAGAGCTGGGTTCCAGCCCTGGTCCTCCCATTAGCTTGCTGTGCAGCCTTGGGAAAGTCACTTAACCTCTCTGGATCTCTGTTTAACCATCTGTAAAATGGATGTAACAGAGCAACTTATTCATTTAACAAATATTTATTTATTTATTTATTTATTTTTAAAGATTTATTTATTTATCCCCCCCTTGCTGCTTGTGTTTGCTGTGTCCATTTGCTGTGTGTTTTTTCTGTGTCTGCTTATCTCCCCCTTGCTGTGAGGTCTTGCTGCATCAGCCCACTGCGCTGCACGGGCCGGCCTGCCCTCACAAGGAGGCCCCGGGAAGCGAACCCCTGGCCTCCCATATGGTAAACGTGAGCTCTGTTGATTGAGCCACACCCACTTCCCACAAATATTTATTGTCAACCAACTAGGGGCCAGGAAACAGGCTGAGGGCTAGGGACCCTTTAGTGGGAGAGGCAGGCACAGTCCCTGCCCTCAGTGAGAGTAGGAGCTGGAAAAATAAACACAAAATAAATGTGATGAGTGTCTGGAGAGAGGATGGTAGTGGGCTGGTAGAGAGGAGGAACATCTGAACCTGTCTGGGGTAGGTAGTCAGGGAAGGCTTCCCAGAGGAGGTGGCATGGAGGCTGAGACAGGAAGGATACCTAAGAGTTAATCAGAACAGGAAAACACCAGAACATGGGACCCAAGCCTGCTCCTGCCACGTGCCCATTCTGGTCTCCTGTTCCCCCCACCCCCATTGCACGTGTCTGCACTGCATGTCAGGCTTTACTAGCGGGTGGGGCAAGTCAAGGGAATTACAGCTTTTGTGTCTGTGTGCGGGGAGAGTATTTAAAACTGGCACTAAGTATGAACATGACTTGCCCACAGTCTGAGGGAAGTGCCAAAAACTAAGCCTTTCTCAGGGTCTCCTGGGAGTGCCGCCCCGCCCTGTTCCAAACCAGCTCCACCACCCATCCTTCCCCTCTGGGCAGCCCTCAAACCCTCTCCCTCCCCAGTAAATGCCATTCCCCCTTGGTTCCCTATATCTGAGTTCCCCTGAGGGAAGGGGAAGGTGCTGTAAGCAGGACAATTCCCAGCCTGATGGAAGAGACCAAGAGAAGGTTCAAGGTTGGGGAGGGGCCGCTGTCTGGGGACCTGCAAGACATTTGTCTGGCCTGGGGAAGGGGGCTGGGAGGAGAGAGGCCAATCCTGCTGGATGGTTGTGAGACAAAAATCTAACAAGAGGTGAGCTCATGTGTAGGGCAGCACCTTAGACTTTAAAACACCGGTCTATGTGAACTGTCTCTCTCTGCCTGGTCCCTTCAGATGAGCCACCCTTGAGGGGGCTCTGCCTATCTGGATTTTTCATTTGGCATCTTCTTTGCATCTTTGCTGCCCACGTCCGTCAGCTAGGTTAGCAGTCCTTTACTAAGGAAGCTGGAGGGATGGAGAGTGGGGTAAGGGGGCTGGGGGACATGGAGCCTGTGACCTTGGCTCTTTTGGTTTGCCTGTAATAAACCACTCCAAAGCATAGTGGCATAAAACAACCACCATGTTCTGCAGTCTGGACTGGGGTCAGCTTGCTCTTCTGCTGTTCTGTTGTGGTCGCTTGCACTATTAAGCTGGGGGTTGGCTGGAGTCTGAGCTCTGCCGGGATACTGGATGGTTGAGCTTTCTGCTTTCTATACAGGGTCAGGGCCTCTCCACGTGGTCTCCCCAGAAGGATGGCCAGACTCTATATATGGCAGCTCCAGGCTCCCGAGAGTGCAAAAGCAAAAGGTGCCAGGCCTTCTTATCGGTCAGGGCTGGAGCCAGCACAGAGCCACTTCTCCTGCACTCTTTGGGTGAAAGGAAGTCATTGAACCAGGCCACGTTCAAGAAGAGGGGACGACACAAGAGTGTTAATACTAGGAGGCTTGGTTCATTGGGGACCACCACGGTAACACTGATGGTAGAGAAGGCAGCATATATAAAAGGCCTTCTCCAACTACCTTCTTTATGGGTCCCACAATCTTGCCTCTAGCATCAAAAGCTTAATAATCTTTAAATCAAACATATCACCTTGACAATATTTATTAGGATACACCATGGTTATTTTTCCTCTTTTTTTTCTTTATTAGAGAAGTTGTAAGTTTATGGAACAATCAAGCATAAAATACAGGATTCCCATATACCCCTATCTGAGTATCAACACATGTATTGGTTTGGAACATGTTACAATTGATGAAAGCACATTTTTATAATTGCACTCTTAACTATAGCCCATGGTTTAACTTAGGATTCACTGTTTGTGTAGTGCAGTTCCGTGGATTTTTTTTTTAATTTTTAAATTCTGTTACCATATGTAACCGTTGGGGAATTTGATGTAATAATGAATTCCAAAAATATAATTGGATCATACTTGTAATCTGATCTGTTAATCTGGGCATGATTGAATTATGATTGGGGCATTGACTGGGCCATGTCAGTCAGTAGGGTGTTGAGCCCCACCCCCTGGTGGGTGGGGAATTGAATGTAAAAGGCAAGGCAAAGAACAGAGGAGAAGCAGTCTTTGAGAAGCAGCTTTGATGTTGGAAAGAAGGCCCCAGGAGAAGAGAAGCGAACCGTTCGCCTGATCGCCTACAGCTGACCTTGTGGAGGAAACAGGAG
>JAQZBX010079545.1:0-13969 GCA_029593785.1 Cabassous unicinctus | reverse complement strand
TTATAACAATTTTATAATAGCAGGCATTATTTCCATTAGAAAAATGGTCCAATAATAGATAACTGAATATATTCCTAGTATTTGGTATGAACCTGCTGGTATGAATAAAACAGATCTTTTCCTCGTTATTTAGTATAAGGCTTCTGAGATACAAGTCCCATACTAACACAAGTGGCTATGTTTGTAGTACAGAAATTATAAACAAGAACCAGAATAAAAGAAAACAAAATCCTAACCTATGATTTACTCAGAAAAATTGACCAGCACCAGTACCTCCCATTCATTTTTACTCCTAAATTATAAATTAGGGAGGTTTCAAAACAGCCAATGATGTATATTTTAAAAGTTCCTAAAAGTAAACATACAACCTCTTTGTAGTAAGACAATTAAGAGCAAAAGAGACAAAAGAAGCAAAATGCCACCTTTATTTCAGCTTTCAAGACTTTACGGGAAAAAAAATAGTTCTTGAGAGTATTCCCTCAATCAGCAAAACTTAAAACTGCAATACTACTATAGTAATTTCAGAAAAATATGCAATGTCACTTTAATTTGTAAATATCTGTCTCATTTCCAAAATGAAATACAACTTCACAAAAAATTTACAATTTTTAACCAATAATAGCTAATATTCATTTACTGATTAATACATGTCAATTACTGTTATAAGCATTTTTCATGTAGTATCTTGTTTGTATCACAAAATCCTATGAGGTAGAATATATCATTATTCTCACTTTATAAATAAGGCAAGGAAGGAATAAAAAGGTTATGTAACCTGCCCAAGGTCATACAGCAGTTGGGATTGAAAGACAAACATCTAATTGTCTTAAACACTATAAACGTTGGTTAATGGACAGATCAGCAACTTCATAATCAACAAATGATTTTATCTGGTGTGTAGAACTTTCATTCAGTAACCAAATATTTATTTAACAGCTACTATGTGCCAGGCACTTAAGTAAATGATGACAAACAAGATAGACAAGGTACTCTCTAAGCACTTATCTTACGGGTGAAAGAGAGAAAAGACCAAAACAAACAAACAAACAAACAAACAAAATCCAAGTCATCACTGCAGTGGAGAAAATAAAGCATAAAGAGGAAGATTTCAACTAAGACCTAAATGACATCGAAAATCTGAAGGTTTAACCTTCCCAAGCAAAGGGAAAACAAGAAAGCAGGATCTGGGGCAAGAAGAGGCATATTTGTATATAATAAAAACAAGGAGTAGGAAATGATATGTGGTTGGAGAGATAAACATTAAGGTTCTTAATGTCTACAGAACCTTACAAACAGCATTTGTAGATAAAGTTTGAGGTTTCTCTGTTGATTTTATAGGAAGCCACTGAAGGTTTTTGGACAGAGAAATGACATCTGACTGGGGTAAAAAGATCACTGACTACATATATATAAATGAAGAATGGAAACAAAGAAGGTAGGGTTAAGACACTATTTATAGGAATAATTACTGCACAGACTTCAGTTGGAAGAGAGTGGCCAGATCTTGAAGGAAAAGAATAAGACTTGCTGACTTGCCTAGGAACAAGAAAGATTATAACATGCAATCAAAGATGACACCAAGATTTTTGGCTCCAGAAATGAATTGGGTTGACAGTCCCATCTACTAAGGAGAAACTGGAAGATAAAAAGGCTTGGGGTTAACTCAGGGAAGCCAATGTGGCTCACTGGTTCAGCGCCACCTTCCCACATAAGAGGTCCTGGGTTCAATCCCCAGCCCTGGTACCTTAAAAAAAAAAAAAAAGGCTTGGGGTTAGAAATCCAGAGTCTTGTTTGGAATATGTTAGGTTTAAAATGTCTCCTAGATGATTACAGTTGGGAATATATAAGGGCTCACCGTTGTCTAATATTCAAAACTTGATTGCTGGATGAATTTAATATTATGTCATAAAATGCTAAGAAAAATCTGATGTTTATAGGTTAGGAAAAGAATGTAGTCACAGAAGTATTCTGCTATAAATTTACAATAAATAAGATTGTAATCTACACATCAGTTATATATAAATGAAGTTTTCCAAATTGCCACTTCTTCCTGTATGTTATTCCCGTGCTGTCTCTTTACCTACTAGCTGCTAGAATAAACCCCATTTATGTAAAATTCAAACTGGAAAGTTCAAATACCCACCCCCGACCCCAAAGCTAGGGGGCAAATTAATTATCAAAGATCTAGTTTCTAAAAATCAACCTTAAATACAAGATAAGTCACCATACCCATACAAGTATGGCAGCATCACCTTTCCAAAGATAAATGGTATACTTATGAGAACACTAAGGCACAAAATATTATAAATGCAATTTGAACTGTAAATTTAATACAGCTTAATTTTTTAATTTTTTTATTTTTTTATTGTGGGTAAAATCAAATTTTTCACAATACATACAAATATTTGTAAAATGATATATAAATACATATGCATATATGTAGTAGCTTAATTTTAAAGTTAAATATATTCTAATTCCTTGAATACATTTTAATCCCTTGAATATTAATTCATGGTCTTCATTAACCACTCAGTTAAAATACCAAACAGCCATACAATGCTTATAAGTTTAATTTATATAGTTTTGATTTAAAATTTACAGAATATTTACAACCTTAAAATTTGTACTTTTTTAAAAATGCTGGGGAAGGCATAATCATTCCTCTTATAAATTTAACAGAAGAACAGACTGTTTTCTATAAAGCATCCATCTGTCCTATTTCAGAAAAACCAGATTTAAAGAATTCTAAACTTGTGAAACTGAATCCTAAGGACTGTCTACTGAAATTAATACAGTGTTCCCAAACTTTAGTGGGTATCAGAATCAATTGGAGGGCTTACTCAAACAGATCACTGGGCCCCACACTCCAGAGTTTCTGACTCAGTGGATCTGGGTTAGGGTCCAAGATTTTTAGTACACTTTGAAAACCCCTGCTCCAATACACGGTACACAATTTTTCACTAAAGGATAACTTTTCCCTATTAAAAGTATTTAGTGAAGATTTTCTTTAATAGTGGTTTATCCCATGGAATCAGAAATTCCTATCTTACAAAATTATATTCAATCTAATTAGGGAGAAAGCCAACCCAATTCTGAACTCAGAACTATTTTAAAGAAATTCTGTGATATTGTATGAAATGTCAGAACCAGCAAATCTGGGGACCAAGTAGAATAGTCGTTGTCTATAGCTCAGGAGGGGGAATGAATAGTGACCGCTAATGGGCATGGGGTTTCTTTTTTGGATGAGGAAAACATACCAAAATTAGATTATGGTGATGGTCACACAACTCCATAAATATACAAAAACCCACTAAACCATACACTTTAAAAGTTGAACCTTATTGTGTACAAATTACTTTTCAATAAAGCCATTAAAGAAATGTGAAAGTTCGTACAGTAACTGAGCACTATTAAACCAAATGTTGCCATTGCAGCACTCTTCAGACTACACAATGATTTCTAATTAAAATATCAATAGCTTAACGTGCATTTATAAGCCTTGTGATGTGCTTTAGAACAACTTGTACACACACACACAAGTGCACTTTACACTTACATCTGACCTGGTAAGGTTTCTCCTCCTACCAGATAAACAAACCTATCAAAATTATTTCAAATTCTAAACTTTAAGTCCAAAATCAGCAAGATATAGAACTTGTAAAGCTATTAAATTTTAGATTCATAGGAATATTCTTTTTAGAAATTAATGATAACCCCTAGAAAAATCCCATGCACCTAGAAATACAGTTCAACATTCAGTTACAATTTTTGAAAACTATCCACAGTGCCCTCCCAGGACCACATAAATACACACGGAAGGAATTATCTCCAGATTTATTCTCCTAACCTTACCCATAATATACATAGTTTGTGTGGCTAATATCAAAAAGACTAAAATAAAATAGGGTGCCAGGCAGTCCTTATAAAAAGCATTTTTATTAAATCTGAACACTGACTGGCTTTCTTAAAACCTTCATTACATACTTTGATCCATCAGTTATTCTTCTGATTGCTGAGAATATTCATACAAACCTTCCTTTATGGTTAAGGAAGCAGCCATCCAATAAAAAAAAAAAGTTACACCTACAGGGTCTTTAATGTCTACTTAAAAAATAAAATAAATAAGGGAGACTCAAGGACTTTTTCCAAAAACAATTTTTAAAAATGTTTTAATTTTCCCTTTAATGTCTACTTGGTTTTTTTTGGTTTTTTTTCTCATTTTACACCCAGTGACCCTGTCAAATTAACTTTGATTTGCCTTTAGAACTGAAATGACTTACGTCTCATGAGTTCCAAAAAAGAAAATAGGTAGTTTGTTTGTGGGTGGCTTTACAGCTCCATCAGGAACTTCATCTACCTAAAAGAAATATCAGAAAATTAAAATATTTTAAATCATAAGCACCTCAACACACCTGAATAAACTGAGAGCAAGATATTCAAGAAATAGCTGATACAAAATGAACCCGTTCTACAGGTCTACAATGCCTTATCCCGATTCTGAAACCCAAGAAAGTTCTGAAAACCAACATTTTTTTAAAAATTTATTTGCTGGCAAACCTGGACTGACATTAAAGTTATTCAATAATTTTTTGTATCCCATCTAATATGAACACTGTTTCTCTGCAGATATTTTGTGTTCAATTATCACATTGCCCCAGACCCTACCAGCATGAAATATATGGTACCTGTATTATTGTAACCCTTTTAAAATCCCAAATTTCTGAATCCTGAAATATATCTTAACCTAAGCATTTCAGATAGGGAGTCTGAACCTGATCAACAATCCTAAACTATACTTCTGCAAGGTGGTGATACAAATAACAGTTATGTAAAAGCAGCATTAACAAACATTTAAAGTAGTATTTCCCAAAGTATGAAACACACATTCCGAGAAAATTTCATTTACATGGCTGAATCATTTGAGTTTACCTGTTCCTTTTACATTTGTCTTTCAATTCTTCTAATTTAAGTATAAAAGAAAGTATTAGGTGCCGTTATCTCTATGTTTGTAATAATTGTCATTTTTCCTTATTAATAAAAGAAAAGCAGTGCTCAGGGTTAAAGCAGTAGTATCTAGGTAGAATTTAGTAACATTTCTATTTTCAATTTCATAATTTTCATAATTTTAAAGTAAAAATCAGTTGGCCTTATTAAGAAGAGAGCTGACAATGAGAAGACCAACCTTCTATGTGCTGTTCTGTGTGCATTAAAGGTTAAGAAAAAAACTATAAAGATGACAAGATTGGTTGGTTCTCTGTGGGGCAGTCTGAAGCTTTCAAGTATCAACAGAATCACTGTTACCCAACCCTCTCTAGGGACTTTAATTTCCCCACCTACATGATGAAGATTATGCCTGTCATTTCAACTTTGTAGGGAAGCACCAAGAATTCTGAAAATCCTCAGAGCCCTTAAGATAAGGGATATTTTCTGAACCTGGTTCCTGTGCTTCTGCTGGCAATGTCTTAATGGTCTTTGCAAATGCCCAAGACCTAGCGAGTTTAACAGATGTTAGGTAATTTTTCTTTAATGTTAATTTTACTAGTATAGGATTACAAAAATGTTCTAGACTTAAAAATTAATGAAGTTTGGGATATGTGGATAGAGATGTTAAAATCAAAATTAGAACAATGAGTGTCATTTTCATACCTGAGACCTAAATGCCTACTCAACTCTTTAAAACAAAGATATAAAATTTATAAGATTCAAGAAAAGATAAAAAAGGAATATAATTCTTGGACATAGGAAATGTCAAACAAATTCAGCTGCTTCTAAGCAAAAGAGGACAAGAGGAAAGAGACAAAAAAAGAAAATACTCTGATCCTCCTAAGGCTATTTATTTTAATAGTACCAACTCTGTCACCTAACATATTGAGGTGTGGGGGGAGGATGTTTGGAAGAGTAAACAATTTTCAGAACATTTCCATTTGGCTTTTAACTACATTGTGGAAATTTAAACATAGACGTATCAGATAACCTCAGATTTTTTAACATTTCAACATAAATAAGGATTCTAAAACTGAAAAAGTAATCTTGGAAGGGTCTTAAACCTGTCCAATTTCCCTAGGCTCTATTTACACATGAAATACCGTGATTTTTAAGTGCATGATTATGTACTAAAGACTGGAAATATAAAGAAATTCAGTTTATGGCTACTGCCCTCAAGAAACTTACAATCTATTTGGAAGTCAAAGCATCCAGCGTTAAAAGTTTAACACAAAGGAAATAAAGTAGCAGATATATATTGTTAAAGGAAGACTTCACTAAAAAGGTAGATGTGATGGACTGGGGGGAAAAAACTTTCCAGGTTGGGGAAAGAAACCTGTAAATCAGTGTCTGTGGAGTTGAATAAAAAAAAAATGAAGCACAGTGAACATCTCAGCACCTTCAGCTCTACGCTCCATGATTCAGTCTAACGAACTTTTTTTTTCCATTATTCTCCAGTTGACATAACTAAAACTTTAGGATTTAATTATCCCTAAGAATATCCTTTTGAGAAAAAACTAAATTAGTGGAAAATTAATGATTTGGGAAAATAACTACGATTTTTATATCACATGTTTATACTTAAAAAGGATCTTGGACTTCTGTAAGCCTATGGACAACCAACTCTTTTTAGGTTCTATGAATCACTGTGCTATAACCTGGATCCTACCACAAGCTAACAAAAAAACTTAGTGAAAATAGCACCTACACAGACTCAACTCCTAAAGTTATTGACACTTAATCACTTCTCTGTACCACCAGATGTTAACCCAGAAATCTGTCCTACCCTCCTTTTGCCTAAGAGAAACAACCAGAAGTAAAAACTTTTTCAAGGTCAGAAGGTGAATTTCATCAATAATAATGTTGAGATAAATCTTCTGGGCCTTATTTGGTACTAAGTTATTATAAAATTCCCAAGAATATCCATTGTTATTAAACAATTCCAGAAGGCCTAATCAACTATATATGAAAGAATATCTTTAAATTCAATTTAATCATACATCTTTCTTTTTGACATCCAAGAGTTTGTGTGTGATTTACGCAGATTCCATGATAGTATGCATTTTATTCAAAATTAAGGAAATGCTTATGTCTCACTAATTTTTAAACATAAAATTCACACTTGATTATTCTCACTTACAATGGAACATGAACTAGCATTTAAATATTTCCTAGTAAGAAAATCTGTAAAGTCTGTCAAAAACTAACCTCAAGTATCTAGGAGCACCTGGATTGTAATTAGATGGGAGATTACTGGGCAAAAAACTAAAACGAAAAAGGTCAGGTTACAAATGAGACTAAAGGAGAGGGCGGGGGAGAAAGACACACACACACAAAATAGGGAGAGACAGACAGAGAGAAAGAAAGGGTAGAAAGCAGGCCTGGGGGGAAGAAGGTAGAGCCGCTAAATACGAAGGCTAAAAAAAATCACTTACTCGAGCAGGCCAATGAGGATAACCTTTCATCTTGGCGAAGATGAGGTCTCCGGGTTTGAAATCACGAGTCATGTTTCTAGGGTGATGCCGGGGGTCCCAAGGCCAGGAAGGAGCTGCGGCGGTGCGGGAAGCGATGGGGATCCGGGAGGGCAGACGGGAGCCGAGGCAGCGAGCCCGGCCGTGCAGCCGGGGATGGCGGGAGGATACCTCCGGTGTCCAGAAGCGCCTGCGAGGGAAAGCCGGAGGACGATTAAAGCGAAGAAAACCGAAGGGAGGAGCCGTACGGGGAGCGGATGGGGGATGGAGGAGGGGGAGGGGGCCAGACAGAGATGGGGGTGGGAGAGAGTGAGGGGAGAGCCGCCTCCCGCTCCTCCCCCAGGAGGTACGCGGCCTCCGCGGCCCCAAAGCCACCCCTTCCAAGGCTTCGGCAGGTCCGCCTCTCGACGGCCGAAAAGACGCCACCACCTGAGGCAGGGATGCTACGGAACCCCAAAATTCCCTTTCTCCCGCTCCACCTTTCCTCTAGCTTTTTTAACGGGACTTAAGCCCCCAAAAGGGAGGGGTATTGGGGAGGGACATGGATTAATAAAGGGGTATGTTTCCTTCCATCCACAGACGACGACACCGCCCACCCCCCAACCTGCTTCCCGTCCGTCGCAGCCCCCAGCCGCCCATCGGCCCCAGGCGGGCCGCGTCCACCTCCAGGAGCGAGGCCACTGAGAGTGGGGGCGGCATGGGCCCCCACCGCCCGCTCACCTGCCGAGGCCGCGGGCACTGAGGCTGCGGTTACCGGCCGACCGCTTCTGCCAGTGTCCACGCAAACCACCTGCGCCACCAGCTGCCGCAGAGGCGTCCCAACGGCCCGGAATCACAACCGCCGCCGCTGCTACCGCCGCCGCCGCTGCTGCGCTGCTCCCGCGCGGCTCCCGCTCGGCGCCCGCTAGCACTGGGGCAGGACCAACTGCTCTCCGAGAGAAGGGGGATAAACAGCTCCTGCCTAAGGTGTGTGGCTCTGAAGCGGAGCTTCTAAAGAACCTAGATCACCTACTTCACATTTTCCCAATAAATTATGCCAGATAGAGAGAGAGCTAGGTGTGAAGGAACAAAGGAACGGGCGAAAATATTTCGGCCCTCTGCTGCTCTCCCCTGCGGTTTGCAGAATGGTCGTGCCCGGCCCGCCCCTGCTGGCTGCTCTGCGTGTGTGTATTTGTATGTGTACTGTATGTAAAAGGCGGGGAGGGTGGAAACGATTGTTGTGGACCGGGGTTTGGGGGCGGGTATCCGGGCCTCACAGTACTTGCCTGTGTATTAGGGAGAACCTAGCCGCTTAAACTGCATGTTTTTGCTTCGTTTTCCAGGGTGGGGAGGCCTTAATGCTGCATTTGCGCGATTTGTACCACCCAGAAAACAGGAGCTGTACAAAACCCATAGATGAAATCGGAGCATGAGGCAGTTGTGCAGCCTGTAGGCCTCTTGCACCTCCCTAAATGGGCCTTGTGGTCTCCTTTTCCATGATATTTTAATATGAGAGGGCCCAATTTCATTGCTTTTTTATTTAAAGCACCAAGAATTATTAAGAAATATGCAATCCTAACGTAAAAATATGAAGGGTAGAAAACGACAGGAAAGCATAAGCCTTTTGAATAGGATGTGGGTTGGGCCCATACTAAATTTTAGCTGCATCTAAATTTTATTTTCTTAGTACAATGCGAGCTGATAGGTGGTACAATGTGGAATTATTATTAAACCTCAAATGTTTTATCTCCTAAAATACTCTTCTAGGAATTTTAAAGGTAATTTTCTTTTTTTGATCCTCTAAAGGATGTAAACCATTTTTTAATATATTGCTAGTAATATGCCCAGCCTTCAGAAGTGAATTGATATTTAACATTTTAACCATACTAGAGCTATGTCACCAGCAAAGTCTAATTTTATTTATACATTACCATTCACTCAGTTTCCCAAGAAATGTGTATTAAATAAGGCATTTTGAAAATTAATAAAACTTAAGTTTTGTTTCAGGTATCATTAAACAACAAAAAAAGAGCACCTACTGTGCATCGAGCATACAGCCATGAACAAGTACAGATACTTCTGCTTTCAAAGCAGAGGCTGAACATGAAAAAGGCATATGAATGTTAAATCATAAATATTAGCACCTAGTTAATACAACTTTACAGAACTGACAGCTGGGAATAAATCAGCAAAAGCTTTATTGAGTGGGTAAAAATGGATGAGAAATTTTTGAAAGAGATATGAATGCCTTTAAATAGACAGAAAGCAGACATTCCCAATGTAAAATGTCCAGAAAGGAGTTTGAACAGACTAAATCATACCTAGGCAATATTCAGAGTGTTCCAACTGGAGAATAAAAAGAAATTGACTGGAAAGGAAGAGGGAATAGTTGGTGAAATATCTTTAAGGGTCTCATCCTAAATTTGAATTTGGTTTGATGTACACTAGGGAGCTGCTGTGGGTTCCCGAACAAGAATGGAGCAGAAATGATTCTTTAAAAGTTATCCTTTCTATTTTAAGGTAGATGGAATACAAAACATCCAGAGGTAACGGTAGTACTTCTTAAGTGACCCATTTCTCAAGTAAACTTGTGACCAAAAAAGAGAAAAGGGCATACTAAATAATTCCTCAAAGGAGTAACTGTCATCATTATTGTTCATAAATCATGCACAGGAAAAAACAGAAAGATGTATTGAAGACAATTCCAAGATACCGACTGAGTCGGAGAGACCAAGGCATTATCCAGTAACCATTTCTTGTGTACCCCTTTTATGCTAAACCCTATAAGGCCTTCCAACTCCAAGTGTGGTTCAGGGCCCATAGCCTCAGCATCACCTGGGAGCTCATTAGCAGAAGGCTTGTCGCAGAGCTGCTGAACTAGAATCTGCATTTTAACAAGATCCCCAAGCGATTCTTATGCATATTCAAATTTGAGAAATACTGCCATAGAAAATACTATAGAGTAGGCTGTAGGAACTTAAAATTTAGTGGGGAAGACGGAACACACAATAAATTATAATTAATATTAAAAGCTACTTTTTTATTAGTTCAGATGATAGAATGAGCAAGTAAAGAGGGAGTAGTTACTTTAAGTGGGGTCTTCAGAAAAGAAACGGAAAAAAGTGTTGATGGTTTAGTGTTAGTATTAAAAAGAAGGAAAGAAAGAATGAGTTTAGCTCTTGGTATCTTTTAAGTTTGGGCAATTTCAACTTGTGATTATCTGTAGACAACAGGTGATACCCTTCCAACAAATAAGTCAGGGCAAAACAGGTGGTAGTTAAGTCTCCTGAGAACAAAAGCCCAAGCTCCCCAGGAGCAGCCCTTCTGAATCTGCGGGGGCGGGGCAAGAGGAGAACCGGTAAGAGAGGCAAGGGGAGAGGGGGCAGGGAAATTGGGCTCATCCTAGCCACTTGGAGAGTTTTTCTGAACTACTGTGAGCCTGAGAGGCTTAATGCATCCCTCCCCCATAGCAAGCCTCCTTAGGGGCTTCTGAGGAGCAATGAGAGCGTTATAAGGAGAAAGCATTCAATTTCCCTAACAACCTAAGCAAGGGGAAGGAGGAAAAGAAACCTGAATGTATTGAGGCAGTTGCTTGACATACACTGCCTCGTTTAATATTGGACTACTATTCCCATTTTACAGATGAGAAAAAAGATTCATAGTAGTTGAGCAATTTGTCCCAAATCCCACATCTAATTAAATGGTCCAGGCAAAGTTCCAGTCCAAGTCTGCTCAAAAACCTACATCTTTTCATGATCCCAAACCGCCTCTAGGCGGAGCAGGGAGACAGCAACGCAGCTGGCAGAGGAGTTCATAATTAGAAAAAGATGCTGGAAGTAAAAGCAGCCAGGCAGTCTTCCACCTTCTGTCTTTGGACTTGAAAGTATTCCCAATTTCAAATTTCCTAACAACCTCTCTCCACTCCACCATATACCCCAGCTTGCCCCCACCGCCCGCCCATTCTGTTTAACTCCTTCTGGTCCTAAAGGACTCAACCCAAAAATCATCTCTGGAAAGCCTTCTGACCTCCTCTTATTGTAGTATAATTTCATTTACAATCTTTCCTGCTGGTCTTTAAACTACCAGAAGTATCTTATTCATCAGGTGCCTGGCACTTAGCAGGTACTCAATAATATTTTTTTCAATAAATATTTGTTGAGTGAATGCAAGGAGGGGGCAGATGAAAAACCCTGAGAGGGGCTTCCTTATCCTCTAGGCTGAGAAAGCAGATACGAAGACCTGTGAGGGTATTTTTGTTTTGACTTTGAGCTTTTCCTGTACTCAAACGTTAACTTTTTAAAAGCATAGACATTTTCCATTGGCTACAAATACATCAATGTTAGCCGTTTCAGTGGAAATCTTTCTAAAATAAGAGTTAATACTTATTCCCCAAATTTGGCATTGATAATCCCTTCCTTCACATCTTTTACATGGAGTATATACATAATTATCTACCTTAATACATAGAATATTTATAACACTCCTTAAACTTATCAGTATGAACAACAATTATTGAACTGTTTTCTTATACGTGATATTTTAAGCTTCATGATGAGGAGATAGTTAATGAGAAGCTAGCAAAAATATGGAGAAAACAAAGAGAATTCATCAAAGAGCTAGTTCAGTCAAAGATGTCATAAATCTGGTCTCGGTCTAGCTTCCCCTGGATATGAATAAGCATGCAGAGCTTTGGTTCTTAAGTGGGGAAAAACCAGGGTGCACTATCTTGTGAGAGAGTGACTATATATTCTGCTGAACTGTCTTCCCAATGGTTAGAGGAGTGTCACTCTCAAACACATGGGATAAGAGAAGCTTTAATGAGCCTGGGTGCTCATTAGAACTGCTGGAAAGAGGCTAAGCGAGCACAGGGGTTGACAATTGATCTGTGAGTGCTATTGGTTCCTATTCTGAACTCCGCCTAGACTAGGTGCTGTTCCAGTGGAATTTTTAAAATCATTACGCGATCTCCTCTGTGACCACTTCTCATCTCAGATACTTGGTTGGCTTCTTTTTTACGTCTCAAATAAGGCTTTTACCCCATGAGTCTGTGAACCACACTCCTTATTCTTCTGTTATTGTGTGTGTGTGTTTTGCATTTTTTTGTTGTTGTTGTTCATCTTATATTATTTCTTGTACATTCTTCCTCATTTTCTTGCATGTTCAAGCTCACTTCTTGATTTGGATACCTGAGGGGCGTGACTTTGAAAATGGAAGGATACTTTATTCTGGTCAATAGTCCTACCAACCTGAAGAAGTCTTTTATTTTCTTTATGCCTTTGGTCTTCTAGGCCAGCATTTCTGGAGGTGTGTTCTAAGAGCAGTAGTATTTCTTGAGACATTAAAAGGTATAAATTGGGGAAAGGAGGATTCTGTAGACAAGCGATTTGAGTTTGGGAAATACTGCATTTACAGCAGGAATTCAGAATCTTTAATATGTTAGTTTATTTTGTGAATTTCTAAGAGGGACTTTTAGCCATGTCCAAAGTTATTTGATAATGGTACTCCACTTTCTTTTTTTCCTGGAAAATCCTCATCTAGGACCAGTGGTGGTAAATATTGTACGAAGACACACATTGTAAGTTGAAATCTAACATTTTCCAACATTAGTTGTAACTATTCCAAAGCATGCTGTTTCCAACATATTATAAATACAGGTTTTTTTAGTATCACAACATATATAATATAAATACCATAATAATTTGATAACTATCTCACATTTTCAAAAACCATTAATAAGTGCTGCTTTAGCATTTATAAATTTTGCATGCTTTCTTTTTCTTCTTCAACTCGCGTTTCTGTTCTACTTGCTCCACAGAATTCTGTTGTACTGCAATACATTTTATACTTAAAACTATCTTATTGATCAAGTCATCATTGTTCTCTGCAACAATAATAGGTATATAAATTGAAATTTTAAAATGCATTTTTTTCTTTTGATTGTAATGTATAGGTTTTTTTCTCGGTTAGGTTTTCATTACAATTTGTCATAAAACTGATCAAAGCAATGTATATATAAAAACACATTTTTATATACTATTCATCATGAAAATCAAGTTGGAAATGCTTCTCTTAAGGAGATGAATTGATCAAATTTTTTCAAAATATAATATTTAATGAAAGAGAAAGTTATACATGGTAAAAACTACTCAGTCTGGGCAGTTAACAACTTTTTTTTTTCTTGCTAGGAGTTAGAAAATTTTAAATATTTTATAAGGTAAAATAAAGATTGACTAGAAAAATACTGTATGATATGATAGGTTTTGGAAATATTGAAAAACATTATTTTGAAAGAATCACTTAAATTTTTATCTTCGATTTTAATCAATATATTTAGGTCCCAGAAAACTTTCCAGTTATATATATTTTTTCAACTTTGTATTGTATATTTAATAATTGAAAATATAAACAATTAAAAACTAAAAAGAAAACAGTTAAATAAAAACATACATTTCTCAATTAAATGTACCAGATACATAAAAAAAATTTTTTTGAATCATGCAATATGTTACACAATATATTTGGTTCATAGTAACGCA
>JAQZBX010079544.1:0-13965 GCA_029593785.1 Cabassous unicinctus | reverse complement strand
TAAACATCATCTGATCTTTCAACAAGTCATAATCTTTTTCCTGGTGTAAGATATTGCCTAAATGTTGATGACTGCTCACTCATCAGGATGGTGGTTGTT
Source organism: Cabassous unicinctus (assembly GCA_029593785.1). NCBI lineage: Eukaryota > Metazoa > Chordata > Mammalia > Cingulata > Chlamyphoridae > Cabassous > Cabassous unicinctus. The sequence goes on along the minus strand of JAQZBX010079544.1, from coordinate 13,866 downwards.
GAAGGCTGGGATGGCTGTAGCAATTTCTTAAAATAAGACAACAATGATGGTTGCCATTCCCTTCATGAAATATTTCTCTGTAGCATATAACGGTGTTTGATAGCATTTTACCCTCACTTATTTCAAAATTGGAGTCAATGATATAACTAAGTTGGTGTTATATTCTAAATCCATTGTTGTCATTTCAACAATGTTCATAGCATCTTCACCAGGAGTAGATTCCATCTTAAGAAACCACTTTCTTTGTTCATTCATCAGAAGCTACCCTTAATCCGTTCAAGTTTTATCATGAGATTGCAGCAATTCAGTCAGATCTTCAAGCTCCACTTCTAGTTAGTTCTCTTGCTATTTTCACCACATCTGCAGTTACTTCTTCCATTAAAGGCTTTGTTTCTAGTATAGCAGGGAGCCATGCAAAATGACAGCTTCCCACCAAACTGAGAGAGGTATGTCAGACCAAAGAGAGACTTGGACAAAGCCAGCTTGGTAACCAAAAGAGTGTACTGTGAAAAATCTTGATTTTTATGAACAATAAAAAATTAAAAAAAAAAAAAAGAGTGTTTAATAGGGGAGTTACATGAGGAAGCTCTTCACAGGGTGTTGGCTCCAAGCCTGGGTATGGCCTAAATCCTTATTCGTGGTGGCAGATGGAAAGTGTAGCACTTCTGAGGCTCGAGCTGCACTTGCCACAAAGCAAGACAGGTCTTTTACGCTATGTATCTACGTGTGGATGGGGAGGGCACATGAGGGGGGAGCATGATGAAAAATTTCAGTGCTCAGGACAGATAATCAAGGACCAGACATTCACAATGTTTCCCAGCAGGGTAAAAGTTCTACTTTCATAGTAACTACATAAAAGGAGCACTTAAAATGTTTGTCAGTAGGGCTAAAGTTACATATTTATAGTAATTACTAAGGGATCTATTGGTAACAAAGGTGGCCAAGCAATTCAGAAATCAGACTATTCTTAGAGATTCTGGGAGGGAAGTCTAAGCATACAAGCTTTACTTATCAGTCATGAGTTCACAGTTATTTCTCAAGGTGTACTGTGTAACTATTAAGAAATGAAATGCTGCTGTGACTAGAAGGAGAAAGAACTGGGAGGGTTGTGGGAAAATGCAAAGCCATATATGCTACAGTCTTGAACCCATGGTTTAGTTTCCTGGGCTGAAAAAGCAAATACCATGAAATGGGGTGGGTTAAACAATAGAATTTATTTGTTCATGGTTTGAAGCTAAGCAAAGGTCTAAATCAAGATGTCATTAAGGCCATGCTTTCTCTCAGACTGTAGAATTCTGGGGCTGGCTGCCAGCAATCCTTGAGCCTTAGCTTGTCACATGGCAGAGTCTCCTGGTCTCTCTCTTCTTTTCTGGGTTCCACTGATGTTTAGCTTCTTTTTTAAAAGTTAATATCTTTTTTTATTATTTATGAAAATTTGAAATTACATTTGTAAGTAACATGAGCCTATCTATTTACTTACTTTTTTGCAGTCAGATTTTTTATAATTTTATTTTTCATATCAATGTTACAAGTTACTCTGTTAATACAAGATAATAACTACAATAACAATAAATTTGCTTTGGTTAATTGTTACCCCCCACCCTTATTTTTGTTCATTCCTCAGTCTTGAAGGATTTGGGATGGCAGCTTTCTCTCTCTCTCTCCCTCTCTCTCTCTGAATTTCATTCTACTTATAATGGTTTCCAGTAATAGGATTAAGACTTATCTGTATTGGTCTGAGCCGTACTTTATTGAAGTAGCCTCATCAAAAGGTCCTACTTAAAATGGGCGCACACCCACAGAAATGGTAGAGTTATGAACATATTTTTCTGGGGTACATACAGCTTCAAACCACCCCACCTCTCAAAGTCACCCATGATAGTTGGATGCAAATTCTTGCAAACTCTTGTTAATGTTGATATTTTGACCTCCTCCCATAAATCATGAATGTTTTTAATGGCATCCAGGATGGTGAATCCTTTCCAGAAGGTTTTCAATTTACTTTGTCAAGATCCATCAGAGGACTACTATCTATGGCAGCTATCACCTTTCAAAATGGATTTCTTAAAAAATAAGACTTGAAAGTAGATATGACTCCTTGATCCATGAGCTGCAGAAGAGATGTTGTTTCAGCAGGCATGAAAACATTAATCTCATTGTACATCTCCTTCAGAGTGTTTGGGCGACCAGGTGTATTGTCAATGAGCAGAAATATTTTGAAATAATCTTTTTCTCTGAGTTGTAGATCTCAACAGTTGTAAATTTTCAGTAAACCATGTTGTAGACAGATGTGTTGTCATCAGGCTTGATTGGTCCATTTATAGAGCACAGGCAGAGCATATTTAGCATAATTCTTAAGGACCTATATTAGTCTGTCAAAGGGTTGCCAATGCAAAGTACCAGAAATCTGTTGGCTTTTATAAAGGGTATTTATTTGGGGTAAGAGCATACAGTCCCAAGGTCATGGAAAGTTCAACTCACCATAAGAGGTACTTTCTCACCAAATTCAGCTGCCACAAGTTGAGGCGAGATGGTTGGCAATCTGTGCGAGGTATCAGCCTTCCCCTCTATGCGTCCTCTGCCAGTCTCAGGTGTTCCACTTCTTCCCAATTTCAGCGTCAGGCTGGCATAGGGCTTCTCTTTCAGGGCTTCCTGTATCAGTCTTGGCTCTTTTCCCAAGATCAACTGTAAGCTATCAGGCAAAATGGTTCATCTCTCCCCGGGGTTTTAGCTGTTTGAGCTGCCTTCTTACTGTCACATGGTAGGATAAAAAAAGACAGAGCTCTCTCTTCCTGTGTCTGTCTGAATGAGTGACCGTTTATATCAGACCCAGCAAGGGGGAGGGGACTCAACCTGAGTCATGTCTTACTGAGGTGTTCAATCAAAAAGCCCTCAAAAGCAATCTTAACAGGTAACCTAATCAAAGACCCCTCAAATGAATTTAATATAATCAAAGGGTATCACACCCAGAGGAATAAATTAGTTTATAAACATAATCTTTTTCTTTTGGGGATTCATAAATAATCTAATACTGCCACAGGGCCCTAGGATTTTCAGAATGGTTTATGAGCATTGGCTTCAACTTAAATTCACCAGCTGCATTAACTCCTACAGAGAGAGTCACCCTGTCCTTTGAAGCTTTGGGGGCAGGAATTGACTTCTCCTCTCTAGCTATGAAAGTTCCAGATGGTATATTCTTCCAATAGAAAGCTTTTTCATCTACACTGGAAATCTGTTGTTTAGTGGAGCCACCTTCATCAGTGATCTTATATAGATTTTCTGGATAACTTGCTTCTTCTGGATAAGTGCTCCTTCACCTTGCACTTTTATGTTGTGGAGAGAGCATCTTTACTTAGACCTCATGAGACAAACCGCTAACTTCAAACTTTTCTTCTGCAGCTTCCTCACCTCTCTCAGTCTTCATAGAATTAAAAAGAGTTAGGTCCTCACTCTGGATTATGCTTAGGTTTAAAGGAATGTTGTGACTGTTTTGTTCTTCTTTCCAGACCACTAAAACGTTCTCCAAATTAGCAATAATGTTGTTCCATTCTTGTGTTCACTGAAGTAGCACTTTTAATTTCCTTCAAGAACTTTGCCTTTGCAATCACAACAAGGCCTACGGGCCCTATGTGATAGTAGCACAGGTCATTATATCTAATCCTCATTTCTCTTCTGTGAAGGAAAGTCAAGTGCCAACTGACTAGAGGGTTTTTTTTTTTTCCCAAGAACGAGCTACAGACTAAAAATGTACATTATAAAGAAAATAAATATTTTCTTCTCCAAAATTCAGTCCTCTTGTTTTGCCTATATGGATTGTATCATCCTTTGTCACTCATTATGAATCTCCACATGGTGAATCTATGATTAGTCCATCCCTGCAGCCTGATGGGCCTTCTTCCACAGCTGGCCTGTTAACATGTCACTTGTCTTGCATATCACCACATGAACCAAACATATTTTTCCACATATTTGTCACCTCCACTCTCATATAAGATCCCTGAAGACAGGGATCCACTTTTACTTTAAAATATATATATCCTCAAATCAAGCAAATTAGCCATCATTAGAATCAAGAAATATCCATTGAATGGATAAAAGGATGATTAGAAACATTCTTAAATCAGCTATAAGAAATTGAAAATCTCAGGGCTATTTGAGAGTGTTGGAAGAATAGTCTCTTATTTATTTATTTTCATGAATGAAATCTGTTGCCAAGACAAACTTGCTCACTTAATTCCGCAACAGTTTCATCTGTAAAAAAAAAAGTTGTATTTTAAAATAATTTCATGATAATTAAGTAATTAACAATGACAATGTAATTATAGTTTTAAAAAATGAGTTTATTGAATAGCCAGCATGTCCTGTGTGTTATTACATGTGTTATATCGTTCCACCCTTATAAGAACACCATGACATAATTATCATTACTTTATTAAGCCCTTTTCCCCCTAAGTGCTAAAAATTAACTAGACAGAGTTATAATAAAAAAGTGAGGGTCTGGTCACTTGAACTCAACTGTTTCTGTTTCCAAATCCTAAACTTTTTCCCATTTTCTCCACTCCTTGTCTTTTTAGAACAGTTCTTTCTTTTGACATACTATCACCAGTGTAATTCTATTTATCTTCAGCTACTACAAGGGGCAAACAAGTCCATCAAACATATACTTTATTTCAAAGCACAATATTTTTGCTCTGCTTTGAATCTAGATGGATATATGACTTAGATATATATATATCAAACCTGGAGACTTATAGTTTTATGTTAAAGAAGAAAAATAACATCCCTTCTTCCGTGTCCAGCAGCTGTTGACTGTTCATTGAATGACTTAACACATGGTTCCTAAGAGCCACACATTTTCGGTTTACAATGGGTTAATTTTTGTGTACTTACTGTGGCAGTTTGATATTTATTAATTCCAAAAAGAGATATTGATTATGTTTGTAAACTTTTCTGTTCCTCTGGGCATGATACCCACCGATTGTATTAAATTCAAAGTTTTGAATTTACTTGATTAGGTTAAAACTACAGCTTTGATTTGACCACATCATTAAGGCCTGCAGGGTTGAGTCCACATCTCTTTGGTGGGCTCTATAAAAGGACACTCACACAGAAAAAGACACACAGAATAACACAGAGGGAGAGAGACAGCTCTGTAGACAGGGCAGAAGCCCCGGAAAGAGAGACGGTCCATTTGTCTGATTGTTTACAGCTGGCCTTGTGAAGAAACCAGAGAGAGACCAGCCGTATGCCACCCTACAGCTGAGATCAGAAGAAACTGGACCCATGAAGACTTAAGAGGAAGAAGGAAGGAGAGACCAGGCAGAGGTAACCCACCATCTTTCTTTAAGACTTAAGCAAGAGACTTTGATGAGGAAGTAACCTTGAGTTGGACTCTTTAGGGCCTTGTAACTGTAAGTTTTTACCCCAAATAAATACCCTTTATAAAAGCTAACAGATTTATGGTACTTTGCATCAGCACCCCTTTGGCTGACTAATACATCTACTTTAGTATAATTTATGTTCTTTGAAGAAAGTGCAAAGTAGGGTCTATGTCTTCACTTTTGAAATAGAGAGTAGACTTATTTTTGAAATAAGTAGACTTATTTTACTAAGGAAAACACATTTATGCTTTTTCCCTGATTTTGTTGTTGTTTTTACCAGAATCAAATATATCTTTCAAAATGGGATAATCCTTATTCATAAACAAAACCAATGAGAAAAAAAAAGTTTAGAGTCGTAGTGATTTATCATTGTCATACTTTTTTATGAAATTCCTATATCTGATATGTATAAACATCCCTGATCTAGGTTTCCAAAGACAGTGATCAAAGCCTGTGCACATTTACTTTAAGCCTAAACATAGAGAAGTGATCCATCTGGGACACCTTAGATTGTGTCTAAACCCAGGAGATAGTCACTCAGTGTAGTAATTCTCACCATTTGCTAAGTGCAGCAAATTGAAGGAAAAGATGTGAGGAGGATGGGTGACAAGTTCAAAGTAAAGAATTTAGCAGGGCAAATTGATGAGTGCTTTAAAAAAAAAAAAATCCTGAAAAAAACACTTGTATTTCCTAATACATATGAACTATTGAAATCATTTGAGATAGGAAAAGTGGGAATAGTATAGTATATAAAACCAAAAAATTGAACAGAAGTTCCTTAGTGTAGATGCCCCCAACTTCACCATGTGAGATCTCTTGAATAAACCTCTTCCTGTCCTCCAGCCAGTCTGCTAAATGAGGCTTGCAAGGTAATCACTAAGTTCTCTCTTTCTACATGGAGAGATAAATACCAGCTCTAGGCTTTTGTTATTTTATAATCGCCTCCATTAGCATTACTAGCTGCACCTAATAGGCTGATGAATGGGGTATGCTTCTGTGAGTGACTAAATGGCATTTGCTGTTCTGTTCTGAAATTTAAGAAACCAGGAAAACTCAGGGCAGAGTTTGACAATTATTTGCGAACGCAAGGCTATAACGAGAAAAATTAGGAAGACCAAGACATATTTAATAATGGTTTAAGAATATTTGCCAATGCAGAATACCAGCTTCCCATTTTCAAGTAGAAAAACATCGTTCTGGTACGTCGGCTACTGAAGTAGGCACTTGCCAGGTCAATAGCCATTTAGGATGTACCAGAGCTTCATCAATCAAATTAATTTAGTAGTGGTTAGTGGAAAGTTTACTAATTTTAGAATTCAAAATCCTAGCTTAAATTTGTAATTCTTTTTTCTTGGAAATGTTATTTAATTTTTCTGGACTTTTAAATTCATTTTCAAACTATATATTTGTTGTGAAGCTTAAGATTTTGGATTTAATTACCCATAGCGACAAAATGGGGATTGTGTGAGGACTTAACAAAATCAAGCTTTCAAAAGCATGACATGTAGCATAGAGGAGTATATATAGCAATGAAGTTAGATACACAAACTGTGGGGCCTGACATCCCTCAGACCAAATCCTGTCTCTGCCCCTTACAAGGGGAACTTCACATAATTGTTTAGCCTCTCCAGTCTCAGTTTACACATTTAGAAAATGGGGATGATGTTAATAATGGCACCTAGCTCACTGAATAATTGAGGTAACACCTATAAAGCTTAGAGTTTTATAAATCTAGATAAAAGAATATGTCTGTCTTAATATATGTAAACCATTGAAATAGTTTGGAATAGGAGAACAGGGATTAGTATAGTATGTTAAGTATAAGAATTGAACGGAAGGTGAGTCACCATGGAGAAAAGTTACTATTACCCGGTGCCAGTCCTAGGCTGCTTGGGAAACCCTCCTAATAGATAGGTATGGTTATCTGAATGGCCATTTATAACCACACTTAAATATGAAAGGTCAAATGTTAGCTCTCCCAAATATCACCAAAACAACCTGTTAAAAAGAACAAGCTGAATTAATTGCTTACTGTAGCAAGGGAGAACATAGCTTTTGTTAGATCCTTTGTAGGATCTCAAAGAAGAAAGGACAAATTTGGGATATTTATTAAGATTTTTAAGTGTACTTCAAAGTAGGTCATTCAATAAAAGGCCTTGTTTAGGATTGGACAAGTATCATAATAACTTAAGGATTGGTGGACCCAGTAAAAGTGAGAATTTTGAAGTATAAATAGTCATTTGATTCTTTCTAATGAAGAGTGGACGGGTCTTTTAGGAAGTTCCTGGAATGAACAGTAAAATTCACAAATTTTATCTTCCTGGGGATAATAGAAAAGGTAATTTTTATTTAAAAAAAAACAAAACAGTTTAAAAGTAAAGTCATGATAACAGACAGCAAGTTATGTGGATGGTTTCAATTCTCAAAAGTTTCATATAGATATTCATTTTTTGAACTATGCTTCCCACAATTATGTCTGTTTTTTATCAAGAAAACATCACATTTTCAAATCATGAACATAGCCTTGGTATTTTCTGTATTTTTATTGAAGTACTTGCAGTTCCCACATGATATGCACTCAGTTATTTCTTTTGAACACAAAATAAAAAAGGAATTAATCAAACCAAAAAGTTATTTTAGAATCTTATTTTACTGAATTGAAAATGGTCATTTTAGTGTTTACTGCATTTAAAAATGTATTCAATCTTACCTATTTCTTTCATCTAGATAACTACACTTCCTTTTCTTATTAGTTCTCTGTTCCCAAATAATCTTCATGTACTCTTCTGCCTTTTCCTGATTTCCTAAACTTCAGAGCTCTATGTCATTTAGACACCCACAGAAGAATGCACATTCACCCATCTATTAGGTTCTCATTAGTAATGATAATGAGAGTGATTATAAAATAAAATAAAAAAGTCCTGAAGCTGATGTTTCTCTTTCCATGTTGAAATATACAGACCATGTATGACATTGAGCCTACATTGTTGATAAAGAATTCTGATAAATTTATTTCATCTAACATGTATTGAATTCTAGCCAAGTGTAGACATTTTGCTGAAATTAAAATAGTATGGTGATCTGGACGACAAGATGGTATAGACACATTTCTCCCTTTTCCTTCCTGCTAAATACAACTAAGAACACTAGATATAGTGCAAAAGGCAACCAAAGGAGAGCTCTTATAGGTGGTAAGAAGAAGGTAAACTGGTATAGGACCCAACACTGGAGAAACAAAACAGCAGCAGGGTTTCTTAATCTTCTGTACAGCAAAAGAAGGCAATGCAAGCCCAGTATTGACAACCCCCAAATAGAGCAATGGAAGGCAGCCAGATATGCTTTATTCCTTCCACAGATCAAATAGGAGTCCTTCTGACAACTCCAGGAGAGCCCAACATCAGTGGAAAGGGGGTCATCAGTTGAGCCCCATGAAAATGAGTAGCTGGGGAAGATGCTCTTCATGGCCATATGGCTTTAACCTAATCTTTCCTACTGGGACATGCCAGGGTGGCTAGGACACTGGCCAGAGGGATCCCTCCAAAATAAGTGGCCTGTCCCTGGAAAACTCTGACCCTGTGGGCCTAAGAACCCCCTTCCCCATGCAGAGATATAGGTATGTCTGACAGACACTGAAAGGAGGGACTCTGTCACAGTAAGCCACTCCCCAGAAGCCTCTGCTTTCTCACCGGCTAAATACACCCTTCCTACACTTAAAGACACACTTAGATGAGCCAGCTAGACCAGCCTAGAGAAACTCCTTCTGTCCCCTAAAGTAGCAACAATAGGAACTAATGGGAGCCCCAGAGAGACCAGATAAATCAACATAACACCAGAATAATACTAGAAATGCTATGAAAACATTGTATTTATAACCTCAGTCCAAAAAGTATAAGCCAGGATTGCATACTAAACATAAACAAGGTGATTGTCTACTAAATTATAGGTTTAAATAGGATCCAGCAACTCCTAACATAATAGAAAAAAGGTCCAGGGTACAATAAAAAATTACCTGGCATACCAAGAGCCAGGAATATCCTAACCTGAATGAGAAAAAGATCATTAACAAACACCAACACTGGTATGAATTAGATGAGAATTATCTGACAAAGATTTTAAAGTGACCATCATAAAAATGCTCCAATAGTCAATTGTAAATTCCATTGAAACAATGAATAATAAATCTTAGTATATAAGTAGAAGTTATCAAATAAAAATTATGAAGAAGAACCAAATAGAAATTACAAAATTAAAGGACAAAATAACAGAAATAATAAACTTGCTGAATGGACACAATAATAGAGTGACGATGACAAACACCAGCCTCAGTGAATTTAAGGAAAGATTATAACATTAATTCAATCCAAAAAAACAGAGAGAAAAATATACAACATATTGAAAAATTAAAGCGTCTCAGGCACCTATGGGACAATATCAAAAGATCCCACATTCACATTGTAGTAGTCTCAAAAGGAAAAGAGAAGGAGTGGAGCTAAAAGAGTTTTAGAAAAAATGGTTTCAGGAAACTTCCCTATAGGGAGCACCAAATAAATGACAGCAGATATCTGTCAAATATTCCAATATTTGTGCTTTTTTTTTTTTTTAACCTCCAGTAGAAAGCTTCCTTTCTTCTGTTCTTTCTCCAGTAATCTTGAGCTGCTTTTTTTGTTTTAGGCACATAACTTTCTTCCCAGCTTCTAGGATTTGTTTAAATTTTCTCCCTCACTCAAGACCCCGTTTTCCTTACACTTTTCAGTTCTAGTACCCATCCTGTCTTACAGCAGTTCAATTTCCCCCTGTTGTTTGTTTCTATATGGCTTTTCCACCTCCTTTTCCTTCCCCATTAGAATAACAACACCAACGAGCCAGATGAGGTCAATCCAGAAAGGTCCACTTTGTGTTCAGGGGCTCCACCAAGATAGGACTGAGTATGTGCAGCTCTTGCCAACAGATATGCTGTGGTCTCTCTCTCTTTTTTTTTTCACCTGGGTGCACTTTTGTGACATGCTTCAACCATTTATCTTCTACCATGGGTCTCTGCAGACATAAGTTCCCATGCCTGGATATATGTGAAGTTTTTACTTGCTGCTGTGATTGGCACAATGGTCTGCATCTGTGGCAGAAGGAAAATGATGAATATTAGTTTTTAAAAAAGGAAAATAACAAGCATTGGAGAGAATGTGGAGGAACTGGAACTCTAGTTTGGTAGTAATGTAAAATGGAACAGCCAAAAACCATCATGGAAAGCAATATAGTGGTTCCTGATTAAGTTAAAACTAGAAATATCTTATGACACAGCAATTCTACTTCTAGATATACACCCAAAGAAAGTGAAGACAGGGTCTCAAACAGATACTTGATAACACTATTCATAGCAGCATTACTTACAAAGGCCAAATCATGGAAACAACTCAAGTTTTCATCAAAACATGTGTTGACATACAATATGTAGTACACATACACAATGGAATATTATTTGGTGATAAGAATAAAATGAATTTAAAAGGCATGCTGCATGATGGAAGAACCTTAAAAACATTATGCTCAGTGAAATAGGCAAGCCACATATGAGCAAAAATTGTATGATAGCATTATAAGAGATGATTAGAAGTAACAAATTCACAGAGAACAAAAGTAGATTAGATGTTACCAGGGGGGTAAAGTGAGGAGACAAGTGAGAGATTTTTTGTAAAAATTTTTTAAAATAAAATATCAAAATAAATTTAAAATTTTATTATAAGACTAAATGAACATGAGAGATTGGCATGGTTAAAAAAAAATGACTCATCTGTTTATTGTTCATAAGAAATTCACTCCAAATTCCAGAATATATGTTGGCTGAAAGGAAAAGGATAGAAAAATGTAACATGCAAACATTAATCAGAAAAAAAACAGGGATGCTTTTATTAACATCTGAAAATAAAATTACTATAGACAAAAAAGTATATAACATAATAAAAAAATAAAAAAATGATCAATTTGTCTAAAATACAAAAGGATCCTATATATGTACACATTACATCACAGAACCAAAAAATATATGAAGCAAAAACTGATAGAAATGAAAGGAGAAAAAAACAATTCACAGTGAATATTGGGGACTTAAACACACTTCCTTTAACAGCTAATAAAGTTACTGGACAGAAAATCACCAAGAACATGGAAGATCTGAGTAACACAATCAATCAATCAATCAACAGAATATAATTCATATATGTAGACAGCACATTCAACTGGACAATAGTAAATGTGCATATTTTCATGTTCCCATGGAATAGTCACAAAGAAAGACTGTATCCTGCTCCATAAAAAATAATCTCAACAAATTTAAAAGAATTGAAATAATAAAGATTGTGACCTCTAAACAAACTGGAATGAAACTAGACCTCAAAAACAAAAAGACAATAGGAAAATCTATGAACACATGGCAATTCAATAATCTACTTCCTAATAATTCATAGGTCAAAAAGAAAGAAAGGACTTTTTAAAAAAACACACAAAAAACACACAAAAATAATTCATATAAAATATGTGCAGTTTAGCTAACATGGTGCTGTTGGGGAAATTTATTGTATTAAATAGTTATATTAGAAATAAATAATCTAAATTTCTACTACAAAAAATCTTAAGTGCATAAAATCCAAAGCAAGCAGAAGAAAGGAAATAATAAAGAGGATAAATCAATGAAATGGAAAATAGGAAAATAATAGAAAAATCAATGAAACAAAAAAACTGATTCTTTGAAAAACTCAGTAGAATTGCTGAATACCTAGCAAGATAGATAAAAGTAAAAGGAGGAAATAAATAAAGAAATAATAATTGTAATGGGACAATGAATATCATTACATGCCCTGTAGGTAATAAAAGAATAATAAGGACACTCTGAACAATTTTTATTGGTAAATTAGGCAATTTATTCATAAATATCCTCAAACCTACAAACTATTAAACTCAATGAGAATGAAATAAATAATCTGAATGGTCTTAAAATCAATAAAGGAATTTAATTTGTAATTTAGGAATTCATGAAAATGAAATCTCCATGCCCAGATGATTTCAATGTAGAATTTCTACTGAATAATTTAAAGAAAATGAGTACCATTTCTACATAATCTCTTCCAGAAAGAAGAGGTAACACATGCCAATTTAGTTCACAGGACAAGCATAAAAAATTAGCAGAGTCCAAAAAAAAAAAAAAAAGCCTAAGAAAACTACATCCCAATAACTCTGATTAGTATAGAGGTCAAAAACATTCAATTAAATGAAAGCAAATCAAGTTTATCATGTAAAAAAAGAATTATATGCCATGACCAAGTGGGATTTCTTCTAGGTTTGTGTGACTATTTCACCACTCAAAAATCAATGTATCAACAGGCTAAAGAAGAAACATCAAATGGTCTTATCAACTGATGCAGAAAAACCGTTTGACAATACCAATTCAGGATTTAAAAATTCTCTCTAAGTTAGGGATGGGGGGAAGGGGATTATCTTTATGTGATTAAGAGCATCTACACAAGACCAGCAACTAACATCTTACATAATGGTAAAAGACTGATATTTTACCCCTAAGATTAGGAAAAAGAAAAGGATACCCACTAATATAGTAGTGGAAGCTAAAGCCACTGCAATAAGACATACCTACCCACCACTCCACACACACACACAAGCACATTTTAAAAGAAAAAAAAGCAAAGGCACATAGATCAGGAAGCAACAAAATAAATCTGTCCTATTTGCAGATGGTAACGTTTGTCTGTGTAGAAAATGTCAATCAATTAACAACAACAACAACAAAAATGTCCTTAAACTAATAGCAGGTTTAGCAAGGTCATGAGATACAAGAACAATAAACAAAAATTAATCACAATTCTGTCTAATAACAATAAACATGCCAAAACTGAAATTTAAAACAAATTACCTACACAATCACTCCAAAAATTGAAATATTAGGTATACATTTATCAACTATGTGCAACATCTAAATGCTGACACTTATAAAATTTAGATAAAAGAAATCAAAGAAGACCTAAATTAATTGGAGGATGTACCATTCTTATGGATTAGAAGATTCATCATAGCAAAAATGTCAATTCTCCCCCAAATTGATCTCTGGGTTTAATGCAATTGCTATAAAATTTCTTGTAAGACTTTTTGTAAATATATAAAAGCTTATTCTAAAAATAATATGGAACACACAGGCCCTAGGATACCTAAAAAAATTTTGGCAAAGAAATGAAAGATGTTTCCTGCCGCGGTCCAGCCGAGGCATGAGGGAGCAGACTGAAGGTGGTTAAGGGAGTCGGCGAGAAATGATGAGTCGCACACCAAGTTGAGTGAGAATCGATGTATATATTTTTTGTAGGATAGCTTAGTTTTTATATACTATTCTTTGGAAGGCTTGTAAGCCTTCCTTCTGTAGCTATGTAAAGTTTATGTAAGCATTCTTTCTATAGTTAAGCAAGGTTGCAGGCACAATATAGACTTTAGG
>JAQZBX010079543.1:0-13964 GCA_029593785.1 Cabassous unicinctus | reverse complement strand
CAAGATATTTGCTGAATTCTCTTGCAATTTCTTCATTTACCCATGGATTATTTAAGAGTGTATTGTTTAATCTCCATGTATATATGAATTTTCCCTTTTTCTGTCCAATATTGATTTCCAGCTTCATTCCATTATGATCAGAGAAAGTGTTTTGCATAACTCCAATCTTTTTATGTTTATTGAGACTTGTCTTGTGACCCAAAATATGGTCTATTTTGGAGAAGGATCCATGAGCACTTGAAAAGAATGTATATGCTGCTATTTTGGGGTACAATGCTCTATAGATGTCTGTTAGGTCTAATTCATTTATCATATTATTCAAGCTCTCTGTTTCTTTATTTATCATCTGTCCAGATATTCTATCCAATACTGAGAGTGGTGTATTGAAATCTCCAACTATTATTGTAGAGATATCTATTTCTCTCTTCAGCTTTGCCCGTATGTGCCTCATGTCTCTTGGGACACTGAAGTCAGGTGCATAAATATTTAGTATAGTTATTTCTTCTTGTTGAATTGCCCCTTTTTATTAATATATAATGATCTTCTTCATCCTTTATAACAGTTTTGCATTTGAAATCTATTTTGTCTGATATTAGTATCACTATTCCAGCTCTTTTTTGGTTACTATTTGTGTAGAATATCTTTTTCCAACTTTTCACGTATAACTTGGTTGTGTCCTTAAGTCTGAGGTGAGTCTCTTGTAGACAAAATACAGGTGGCTCATATTTTTTCCTCCGTTCTATCAGTCTATGTCTTTTGATTGGGGAGTTCAAGCCATTAACATTCAATGTTATTACTGTAATGGCATTACTTTCTTCATCCATTTTGACCTTTGGCTTTCTGTTGTCATATTGTACTATTGTCTATCTTTTTACCCTTTAATTTACCCTTTCTAATACTTTCCACACTCTTCTACAAGTCTCTTGCCTTTGTTTTTTTCCTTTCAGGCTGCAACACTCCTTTTAGTAGCTCTTGTAAATATGACTCTTTGGTAAAATATTCTATCAGTTTTTGTTTGTCTGTGAAGACTTTGAACTCCCCTTCATTGTTTTAGTACTTTTTAAAATTAAAAATAATTTCTTTAGATTACATAAATGTTACAGAAAAAATATAGGGGATTTCCATATGCCCTACTCCCTACCCTTCTTGCACTTTCCCACATTAACAACATCCTTCATTAGTGTGGTACATTTATTACAATTGATGAACACATATTGGAGCATTGCCAGTAAGCATGGATTATAGTTTACACTGTGTCCTGCACAATTTTGTAAGTTATGACAAAATATGTAATGGCCTGTATCTATCTTTTTCTCTTTCAATACCTTAAATACATCATACCACTTTTTTTTCTCCTCCATGATTTCTGATCCGAAGTTGGCACTTAATCTTATTGAGTTTCCTTTGTATGTGATTCATTGCTTTTCTCTTGCTGCTTTCAGAATCTTTTCTTTATCACTGATATTTGTCATTCTGAATAGTAGGTGTCTTGGGGTAGGTCTATTGGGATTTATTCTGTTTGGGGTGCATTGTCCTTCTTTGATATTGATATTGAAGTTTTCAGTCATTATTTCTTCAAATATTCTTTCTGCCCCTTTTCCATTTTCTTCTCCTTCTGGGACACTGATAATGCATATGTTTCTGCATTTCACATCGTCACTCAACTCCCTGAGACCCTGTTCCACTTTATTCATTCTCTTCTCTTTCTCTTCTCTTGTCTTCTCCAGTTCAGTTGTTCTGTCTTTGAAATCACTAATTCTGTCTTCAAGCAATTTAAATCTGCTCTTATGTAACTTTAATGTATTTTTTTTTAAGATTTATTTATTTACTTTATTTTTCTTTAGTTATTCTCCCTTCCCCAGATGGTTCTCTTGTCTCTCTGCACATTGTTTGCTCGCCTTCTCCAGGAGTTACTGGGAACTGAACCTCGGACCTCCCACATGAGAGGCAAGTGCCCAATGGCCTGAGCCACATCTACTTCCCACATGCTGAGGCCTCTGCTGGCTTGTGGCATCTGCTCGTTGCAGCAGGGGTGGCATCTAGCTCATTTTTTGCAGGGGTTGCTGCATCTAGCTCATTTTTGCACTGGGGTCAGCATCTAGCTCATTGCAGTGGGGCAGTGTCTAACTTGTTGCAGCAGGGGCAGTGTCAAGCTCGTTTTTGCAGTGGAGACAGTGTCTAACTCATTAAGGTGGGGCGGCATCTAGCTCATTGTGGTGTGTGCAGCATCTGCTTGTCTTCTTTATGAGGCACCAGGACCCAAACCTGGGACCTCCCATGTGGTAGGTGGGCACCCAACTGGTTGAGCTACATCTGCTTCCCTGTAACATATTTTTAATCTCAATCCATCATGTCTTTCATTCCCATAACAACTGTTACTTTTCTTAGCAGACTTTCAAAATGTTCTTTATGCTCACCCAGTGTCTTCTTAATATCTCTTTAGTCATATTTTCTTTCAATTCTTTAAATTGATTTAGGAAAATTGTGTGATTATCATTGATCAATTGTCTTAAATCCTGTATCTCTTCAGGATTTTGGTTTGTTCCTTTGTCTGGGCCATCTCTTCCTGTTTCCTAGTATGGCTTGTAATTTTTTGCTGATGTCTAGGCATCTGAATATGTTGGTGAATTTACTCTGATGGCGGATTTCTCTCTCTTGTCTATTGTTATTATTTTTTTCACAGCTCTTCTTTGATATTTGGTTCAACTTATCCTAAGTCTTTAAAATTGCCCAGCTTAAGTTATCAAAATCATGCCAGGGATGCAGTAATGGGGCCCAGATTTTTCCCAGAAATTAGGGAACAGAGAGACCCAATTGCAGTTGTTGTCCATGCAATTTCCAGACTGGTCAGCAGATGGCGCTCATTGGTCACCTTTAGGGAAGTGTATCTCTTGGTTTTCCTTTGTTTTAGTCTGGCCAGAGCCAAGATTCAAAGTGGATACTGCTGGCCGATTTCACTGAAGAAAAGCCCCCCAAATCCTCCTCCCTTTTCCCTTGTAACAGCTGACAGGGAGGAAGACATATGCTCCCCTGTCAGTCAGCTCCAATGAGCCAGGGGTTTTACTCCTGCTTAATATCTCAGAGATGGGAGAGGGGAGCCCTTTCTCACAGCAAGGAGGTTTAGTAACTCACTGTTTGTTGTTTCAGGTTCTTCATCACTCCGTCCCTCACCCTCCTGGGAGTTGTGAAGCACTGTCCTGGTCAGCTGACCCCCAAAGCAGGTCCCTCATGCAGCTTTTGGCTCTTTCTTCATTGTTTTTGTGAGTGAGCTGAGCCTTGTCAGTCTGATCTGACGTCATCTACCCACAGTCTTCCAGAACCATAGATTTAGCATCACTTTTATGAATTTTCATATTTTAAAATGTTAACTCTGAGAGTTATTCCCTATAATGTTTATTTCTTTGAGTTCATAACCAGTTTTTGGTATGACAGATATTCTTGAGTGTCAGGATTTTATAAAACCAAGCAAATCTAAGTTAAAAAAAAAACACACCTTTAACTCATTGTCTTTTAAATTTTTCTTTTTGTTAGTTGGTGTGCTCCTTCAGAATTCAGCTTTCCTAACAGGAAGTTCAGCCCAAGGTGAATAAAAAGTGCAGTGTCCTCCCCATCTTTTCTGGGCCTGTGCTTGTCCTGATACTGTACTTGCCAGTGGCCTTAGGAGTTCCCCTGTTTACAGGGGTTTTAATGTCCTTCTTCTTCCCATAAAGCAGACCTTCTCCCCTCCTTGTTGTTCCACTGCTGGACTTAAAACTGGTAAGCCTGTGCCCCCAGGCCATCCACCTTAATTGTTTCTTATACTGCTTTTGGTGTCTCGAGCTGTTCTTACCTGGTGGCACACTGCAAGGGTTTTCCCAAGTAAGTCTTTCCTAGATAGAACAAAGCTAGGAACTCACAAACAGAATGTTGGCCAGCTCTAAACTGAACTTGGGAGCTGATGACAGAAGGGGCAGGAAGGGTGCCAGGAGCCTCTTCTATGGCTCTCTAAAGCTGCATTTTCATGACTCAGAGTGCACCCAGCAAATCCAGCCCTTCAACTGTCCTCTGCATCTCTAAGGAAGTGTACCACCTTTAAGTCTGCTCTGCTGCCTTTGTCAGGGGTGGGTTGGAACAATAGTCACCTTCAGAGCTGGACCCCCAGTCATCCAAAGTAGCTAATCAAAAGCACTGATCATTGATTGGCCCACATACACCCCCTCCCATGTCCTGGGGAATTGGATTTTTATATCCCTCTCTGGCACCAGTAAGCTACACTTGGTGCTGGAACTCACTGCTGTCTGCAGTGAGAGTAGGGGTTGGGTGATAGTAACCACTGTCCAGAAAAAGCAATTTATTGGTGTTTTCTGTAATTTACCAGCCTCTTCCTCCTGCTCTTCCCTGGACACTATACAATGTTCTACTGGACTGCAGAATTTTGAAATAACTGATTTAGACAGTTCCAGTCTGCTTAATAATTGTTCTGGTAGAGGGAATTTATTCCTGGAGCTTCTTACTCTACCATCTTCCCACAATTCACTCATTCTTTCACTTTTAGTTCTGGAGACAAGTTTCATTAATCCTCAGTGCCACCTACCAGCCTTTCCCAAGACCTTGCCTTTCCCTCAGTTCACAATGATAGGTGTGAACTTGCAAGTCCTTTCAATGCCCTCAGATTAAAGAAAGATTTACTGATGGGATGCTGTGGTGGTTTGGAGCTGTATGTTCCCCATAAAAATCACATTCTTAAACTTAATCCATTCATGTGGGTGTGAACCCATTGTATGTAGGATCTTTTGATGAGGTTAATTCAGTTAAGGTGTGGCCCAAATTCAAGAATTTGGGTCTTAAGCCTATTCCCGAAGTACTTTATAAGTGGATTGAAATTCAGAAAGATAGAGAGAAATCCATCGGAAGCAAGATGCTGATGGTCAATAGAACTATAAGAGAAGGGAGAGGTCAGGAGAGGCTCCCATGTTCATTGCCATGTGACAGAGGAGCCCAGGACCAAGGATCACCAGCAGCCAGCCCCAGAACACCAGTCTTTGGATAGAAAGCAATGCCTCAATGACACCTTAATTTGGACTTTTTCCTAGCCTCAAAATTGTGAACTAATAAATTCCCATTGTTTAAACCAATTCATTGCATGGCATTTGCATGAGCAGCCAAGGAAACTAAAACAGTTACTAAGTTCCATGTGCCTCCACAACTGAATGCAGATATATTGCTACTGTGATTTGTGTCTGCCAAATGACCTGATAATAAGTTGTTGCTCAGAAAACCCAGTACAACAAGGTGAGGATAGGAGGGCAGGGATATGGCCCAGAGTAGCTAAAAACTGGTTCAGAGTTTGAAAGTATCTCACACACTGATAAAAGGTTTTGGTGGTGTTTGTGTTTCAACTGGTTTCTGACCCTATGAGACAGCATATTAATGCATCTTCTTCTTCATTGAATCTTGATTCTGAGGAATAATGGTTTTGTTTTTTATAACCCATTTGTTCTTCTCCTCCTCTATGTTCATTCACTTCAAGAAAGGAAGGTTATATGATGTGCCATTTCTTTCATGATCCTACCAAGGTTTCCTTAAAGATATTTGCCCTTCTTGTTTTAAGGTTGTTCTATTGACAGAGTATAATCAGCTTTGTGTCTTAACAGGGCAAGAAACCCAATACAGAGACCAAGAATCATTCCCCTTTTGGGCACAGGGGAATATGCCATTTGAAGCTCAAAGCCTTTTTCCTTTAGCAAGTCTTGCCCTATGTGTAAACAAAAATATATAGCTACCTATAGTCCACTTTGAGGAATGTAAAAGTACTCCATTTTGCTTCTCCCTTCCTCCAGGGAGGAAAAAAACTCCAAATCCCACCTAAACCAAAATAGCTCTCCACCATCATGCCACAGTATCTGAGACTATTTTCTCTTTTGAGCAAGGAATTAAAACACCTGTAAAAATACAAATCTATTGTTTTGAATGATCCAGGGACATCATTTGGTACTTGAACTGATTTCATCAGCCCCCGAGTGGACCATCACTCTAGTCTAGTCACTGAGGTTGCTTCCTAAGAGAATCATTTTTCTTCCGGTGGGACTGCTATGGGTGTACTAATCAAAGGAAAGAAAAGCAGTTAAAGAGTTTTAAAGTGTGAGTGGTTCACCAGCTAATCAACATTTAAGAGGACAGAGGAAATGGTAGTAATATGTTGATGCCTACAGGCCAAGTTGAACACAGCATGATGATATTAGCCAACACGTCAGAATCTTCTGAGTCTTCCTTTCCCACTCTTACATTTTTCCTTCTCCCAGGCCTTGTGTTTTTTGCTCCCTAGCTCCATAACCCATATAATTTTCTTCTTTTGTCTCTCTAGCATCTCAACTGTTCACTTGCAAATTATCCTCTTTACTTCTTTTCTATCACCTTCCTATTTTTTTCTATAGTGGCCATAATATAAAACTGGTCTATATTTAACACTTTATTTATTGAATGAAGTTTTATTCCATGTTCAGAATCTACAAATCAGATTGGTTCATTAGTCTTTCATTAATCTGTCAGAAACATTCTAAAATCAGTATAGCCCCAAATTCACTATTTCTCTCCCCTACTCTAGATTGGTGGCCTTTGGTAAAATAAAGGTTTTTTACTGGGACATTAAATATTAGTTATTAATGTAGCAGCACAAAACTTAACCAAGTAATGAAGAATACTAAGACATATACTTTGTGGTGACATGGGAAAGTAATTGGAAGTGTTTTAGAAAATCCTCAATCTTGAGCTTGGGCACTTCCTTGGGAGGTCAGATCTGGAGATAGGAGGTTTGGGGATCAAGATTAGGGTGAAGACAGGCCTCTGGGAAGAGGGTCTCAAAGGGTGAAGGAAACAAAGAATGGGGATTGGTACAGTTCCCTTTAGGTTGAGGGGCCTGAGCCTAACTGTGGCTGTATTTGGGGTGGGAAGAGGTGTAATTCTTTCTGAAAATCATCAGTAATGTGATAGTCACATCATTGGCAAAGCTTCCGGTGGGAAGTAAATTAGTGAATAATAACTTCTTGGTATCTACAGCCAAGTAAATTCTAAACAATTTGTCAAAGCACAGAAACAGAATTCTTTCTTTACAATTTTATTTACAAAATGTATTAAAACTTTGTACAATACCCCATGGTAATGAGGCTCTGTAATTTATGCCCACACATGCAATTTATGCTTTACGGCCATTAGTTTGCTTGGCAATATTTCTGTTCACTGAAGTACAGCTTTAACAACAAAAAGAAAAGGATTGGAAAAAAATCCTCAAGTGACTACTGCCAAACTCCCATAGCTTGAAGTTAGTAGCAGAAATTTGAAGCAATCAACACTTTTTTAAACATGCAGATTTTTAAAAAGTAACAAACCAATTTATCCGTCTCTTCATCTCAGTGAAGTTTCCTCTCTGAAAAACTGATTTGAGTCAATAAACATACATATCTCTTTATACAGTGTCTATGAAAACATTTGTGTGTAGGTTGGTTGGTTTGTTTTATACAACTTCATATTCACCAGCATTAGCTTCCTGTGCTGAGGACATTATAGCATTCAGAAGTTGAAAATCACAGTTTCATGGGGAAAAAAACACAAAACAGCTTTCCTTTTTGTTCAATACCATTTAAAATTTGACAGGTGAGTTATTCACTTATGACAAATTTTGGAATGAAAGTTTATATTACACTTTTCTGAAAGTGTTTCATTGGAACACGGCCTCTTCCTTTCTCTTCTGAAGACAAGAGCAAATATGCAGTGAGTCAACTAAGCATCTAAGGGTCACACTTGGGAAATGAATGTGAGTTCCTGGTTCTTACAGTCTGGAAACTTCCCAATGCACATCACTGATGAGAGCAAACTACTGAACTACAGAAAGCATACATTGTTATAGAGGAGGTAATTAGTGAGCGGAGACTATTTCCTCTGACTGTTCTGATGATGCCAACGGCAGGTACGCAATTAGTTACTTGGTAGCCCATGGAGCAGTGGAGTGATCTTCTGAGAGTCAGTAGAGAGACTGCTCTGAGCAAGGACCTGGGAGTGATGCTGAGGCCCTCGGTTTAGCAGAAGGTTTGAGAATGCATTTTAGTCTTTGCAAACTAGAAAAGGTCACATGCAGTCTGACGGAGAGCCACGGGCAGTAACAGGCAACAGCTGGTAGGACAGACCTAGCAAGAGTAAAGTCAGATTTAGAACTGTGGTCTGAATCCACTGGCCCGCCTTGCAATGCGGTCCTGTCTCCGTGGTGTACACTTGAAAGGCATACTTAGCAGAGAAAGCAGAGCTAAACACAGTGTTGTTTCTGAGAAAGATATTCTAAACACATCTGGGAGTATAGGCAGCATTTCCCTCACCTCAATGTTAAATACTCAGCTATATTGACTTAAAGTACACACTGAAGCAAGAAAAACAGATCTGTGAGCTGAAATTCCTGGCTTCTTGGAAAGCCTCAGGATCTGTTTGAGGAAAGCACCTAGAGGTATGCCTGATAGTATCCTGTCCCTTGAATTTCGAAAGCGCTGTTAATCCCTTCACCAAGTGGGAAATTGTCAAAGCATTTTCACAAAACCATCTCAAGAATACAGAGAAGTCACTGTTTAGTCCCTTTTCCAAAGTATTTGAATTTTAAGTGTTGCATTTATGTTCTAAAGATATATACATTTCAGCAACAGTGAAAAGAAAGAGGGTGCAACAGAACATCACCACCAACAGGAAATACCAAAAACATCTGGTCAGCAGATCCTAGAAGAAATGCCAGTCTATCTTCCCAAACTTTGGGAGTCAAAGATTTTTTTAAATCAAGAAGAATTATTTTAGCTAAGATGGACCTATTCACTGAATTGGAATTTTAAATGTGTGTGTGTGTGTATGTAGTAAAGAACATGGTGCTTGTATACTGTGCAGTGGTATCAAATAATGGCTTTTGTTGAATTGATTTTTTAAATAAGATTTATTTTCGCATACTGGAATCTTGCATGTCCATTTTTTTTGTTGGTTTTTGTTTTAATTTTTTTTTTCAAGCAAAGCAAAAGGATTTCAATGATGGTTTGCATTGTTGCGAGTCTCAGAGTGTTCCATAAGGCACTGAAGGAAAAAAAAAATCAGTTTTTCCTATTGAAAGGTCATTGCACCATCAGCAATATTTGTGTCATGCCTGACACCAAGGAGAGTGAAATCTGGCTCAGGATCCTTGAAGCAGCCTCGTTTTCGGTGATTCCTCTCATCACATGCCTCTAGAGGGAAGGGATCTGCAAAGGCAAGGGGAAATTTAAATTTGAAGGGGTTTTCTACTGGGAATTGAGAAGCTTCTTATGGCTCAGTTTATCTTGGAAAAAAACATGGCTCTTTCTCCAATTGGCATCTCTGGGGCTGCACCCTCTTTGATGGGCTTTAGGCAACAGGTCTGGCTAAATTCTTTAGCCCAATGCAAATGCTTTGCAATAGGTTCAATTAGGTTCATTTTCTACTATATGCATTGTGCTAAGGAATACTCAGGCGTTGCATGAAGTCTAACTCAAGACTCAAATCACTTAGAATATTGGTATACTAGAAAGTCGTAGTGGCATTTAAATACAGATATTCAGGATAACTACACCACAGGGTGTAATCTGATGGCAGAACCTGTTACAAAGCACTGTTTACCTAGGACAGAAGGCAATGTTCTACAGCTTGCTGGATCGAAATCCATTTTGACTATGAGAAGAATATTTGCTGGTTGTTGCCAGAAAGGTGACAGCTTGCTCATCTTAATACCTACAACCTTAGTTAATAAAGTTTGAAAATAGCACAAAGACTTTAAAGAGACAGCACATTCCAAGAAGAGGCCAGAATACTGATACCCATGATGGGGCTTGGCATCTGTTGGGGTCTAACATTATGGACTTGATTGTGATACTGATGGTGTCCTCCTTTTGGAGGTATTAACTAGTGCAGGGGATTCACTTGCCCCTGACTCTGAAAATTGAAGGCCTCTTTCTTGTCTCCTCTTCAAGCCCACTCCCTTCCATCCTTTCTCTCTACACTGATGGAGCATTTCTTTTTTCCTTGAATTAACACTGATTTTTATCCCAAATGGATGGCATAATCATTATCTACTCTTGGCCCTGAAGTAAGTATCTGCAAGAAGAATGTCAAAGATGGATTTTAAGGCCAAAAGCCCCAAAGAGGGCAGAATAAGACTAACATGAAAGTGGGTAAACCTATTCTTTGGAATCACTAGAGTCCTGAGTCATATCTATATCTAAAACTTCGAGAAGTTTTTATATATCTATGGTAGAAAGATCATGAGGTGTCACCGATTAGCTGCATGGCTTTGAGAAATTTGGGAAAGCCACCTAACCTCTCAGTGCCTCCATTTCCTGATTTTAAATGGAGATAATAATGAAGTGTTATCACTGAGGTAAAAGTCCTTTGGACAGAAACAACATCAACTCCTCAGTTATCCAGAAAGGTTTTTCCACTTACCATATGATAAACTTTTATTTAAGCAGGAAAACTAGAATGCCTATGCAAAGGCTACAAAAAGAAAATTGATCATTTTGAAAACAGGCTACCTGACCAAAGTTAGTATTCCTAGGAAGACTAAATGGAACAGACTTAGAGGAAAAATGGACATCTTTTCCCCCTAAATTCAGGCATTTTGAGATCTTGAAAATGAAAGGGATTTCAAAAACATTGTTGAAGAAACCAAAGAAACCAGAAGTAGTTGTGAACAACAATGAGAAAAGTGGAAAGAATTTCTTAAAATAATTTTGCAGAGCTAACCCTAGAGTGCAGTGAATCTGGAGCACTTGATGGTTGGTCACCTGCCAAGGTATGCTTGGGGGCCACACTGCCAGTGGGAGGCAGTAGGTAGTCAAGAGGCTGTCTACTCCCTAGTACTACTGAACAAGGTGTGAGGCTGAGTCACATGTTCCCACAATGAGCCTAATAATCCTGACTTCTCTTACCAAGAGAAAATGACAGACGTCTCCCTCCTCTTCCAAGGATCCCCTTTTATTAATTAGATTTCACCTGGATCATATTGTTGGAAGTGAATTGTCCTAGAGTCACTTTCCATGAAGAATTACTGGTACTGTAAACCTCCAAAGATGGCTCTGAGAATTAGCAATAAAAGTGGATTCTCAGGGTACCTTTTGATGTCTGTGTTCCTGGACAAGTCAGAGAACTGGAAGCCTAAGAATTAGGTAACAAATTAGAAGTCACTAGGAAATATTCCAGAACTTGTTGGGAAATAAAAGATGAATGGGTGAAGAGCTCATGCTTCACTTAAGCAACATTCCCCAAATATTACATCATAAAACTGACTGAGGACAGCAGAGGAGTTTCTTGTTCAGCCTGCTTTGTGCCTCTCAGTTGATGCATGTAAGTTTTCCCGGCGTCTTCCGAGGTTTTCGCTTCTTGTCTGAAACTTCACACAGGCTTGGAAGACAGATTTTTTTTGCAGAGGCTCTTCTCAGATTTTCTTTTCATCCCAGAATGGTGGCCAAGGTGCTCGCTAACTGGGCTGAAACCACATGGCATCAGAGTCTATTAAAATGTGACTTTGCCTCAATTAGCCTAGATTTCACTTCAAAAAAGTGGATCAACGAAGACAACTAATGGAAGTCTAGGGAGCCAGAAGTTGTGGCAAGTTCATTTCTTAGGCTCTTCCTCCAGTTTTGATGTTCTGGGCCTCCACTTTAGAAATGCAGCATTCTGCTCAATAGAACAAAGGTTTGCTGATCCCAGACTGCCTTGCCTGTCTTTCTTTCCTTCTTTTGCTCTTTCTCTATCTTTTCTCTCTCCCTCCCTCCCCCTTCTCTCTTTTCTTCCGTCTCTTTCCTTCCTTCCTTATTTTCTTTCCTGTCTCTCCCATCTCTCTTTCCTTCTTTCCTTTTTTCCTTCTCTCTCCACCCCTCTCTCTGTCTGAAATCATTTTCTCTACAATGTTACTACTTCTCGGACCAGCAGCATTGGCATCATCTGGGAGCATGTGAGAAATGCAGAATTTCAGAACTTACAGCAGAGGTCTAAATCAGGATTTGCATTTTTACAAGATCTTGGGTGATTTGCATGTACATTGGCGTTTGTGAAGCAGTGCTTTGGGGCTTCAATAAGAGACTGAAGCTATAGTAGTGGGGGAGGGGTGGTAAGGGCACAGATTTTCATATGAGATTGTTGATGATAAAGGTCTGAATGCTTTGTGACCCTGATATCCAATACCCTTCTGTTTCAGTAAGATTTTTTTTCTGGGAAAGTAGGAATGATTGAATATACAATCTCATGTCAAGAGCATAAGAAGTGTGACATATGGAGGCTTGGTGAGATCCCTCCAGACTTTTTTTTTGGTGGGAAAGTGGGACATAGACACTTAGGAAAGTGTCTCTGATTGACAGAATCCTACTGTGGTTTCTAGGTTCCTGGAGGTCACCAGGCCATGGGTGGTTAGAGGCAGCAGGGTTTAGTAAAGTATACAGTGGTAGGAGGATGAAGGACTGGGTTCTATTCCCAGAATTGCTACTACCTAGTGTTGTTGCCTTGAGCAAGTAATTTATGTGGCTGTGTCTTAGTTACCTCAGAGGGAAAACCCTACCTGACCTCAAATGAGGCAATAGATGTGAGAGCACTTGGAAAAGTGCTGCACAGATTTAAGGTGTACTGTTTATTTGGATGCCAGTATCTCAGAATTTTACTCAAAAGTGAAATATTTTAAGGACTCTGGCACATTGATGCTTGCATGCTGATTGCAGATGAATCCATGTATTGTACATTCAGTAATGGCAATGCTTTGTTAGCAGTTAGTTCAGTGTACTGAATATGTTGTGGCAAAAGGCTGCAGTCTGCAGCAGGAAAGAGCAACTAGAAACTTCATCCAACAGGATGATGCTTTCCAAGATGATGGCAAATGATTTACATGGCTAAAGTATTATTTAAAAACTGGTTGAATTTAGATCCAAAATGTAAACTAGTAGAAGGGCAAAGCATAAACAAATGTATTCAAGCACATTGACATTTACTCATGAGGTAAAAAAATCTCTCACCTAAAATAAGGGATATGAAGTTGCTAATCATTCTGTTCTACTTCAGATAAGAGTGTTAATGATGACAAACGCACTTGAAAGTAATGAGACAAAATTCTTTTAAATACTTCCAGAATTTAGACATTACCCTAATTCAAGCTGGACTTTGAATACATCTGAGTTAGTGGTGGAGTTTGAGTGTAGCTTCCAGAGTCAAGGTAGCATCAGATGGATTCATCTAAGTATGAATTTGGAAGTAGCCAGCAGCAGGGAGCCTATACTGTTCTTTGGGAGACACTTACCTGAGCTTCAATTCCAAAGAAGGGACAACAAAGGGACCCAAATTTTAAGAAAACTGTCTCAAGCTTAAACTGGTTACATAAAGAACCACAGCTAGTTTATTGAACCACTGTACTACTCAAGGTGGCAGTGCCTCATTTCCATTTCTAATTTTATCAGTTCAAGAGCAGCTGCTTTCTTTAGAGCTGCATTGTTCAATACAAGAAGCCACTAGCTACATGTGACTATTGAGTACTTGAAATGTGGCTCATATAAGTTGAGATGTGCCATAAATGTGAAATACACACAAGATTTTGAAAACTTAGTATGATAAATGAATGTAAAATAACCCATTAATGATTTTTTATTGATAACATGTTGAAATTATAATATTTGGGATATATTGGGTTAAATAAAATATATTATTAAAATTAGTTTCATTTGCTTCCTTTTTTTATGTGGTTATTAGTGCATTTTAAATGACACATGTTCTTCACATATGTGGCTTGCATATGTTTCTATTTAACAGTGCTGCTCTACAGAATTTTTTTCTTTTTGTGTTACAGACTACAATTTTTAATTACATCTATTGCTATTAGAAAAGCACCCTGCCTGACAAGAAAGCACAACCACTGTTTACAAAGAATCAAATGGTTGCAAAGAATAGACAATGCTTGAAACAATAACCAAACT
>JAQZBX010079542.1:0-13963 GCA_029593785.1 Cabassous unicinctus | reverse complement strand
AAGACCTGAAAGGAAAGACACGAACAGAAATATGCACACCAATGTTCATCGCAGTGTTGTTCACAATTGCTAAAAGTTGGAATCAGCCATGGTGCCCATCAACAGATGAATGGATAGGCAAAATGTGGCACATACATACAATGGAATATTACTCAGCTGTTAGAAGGAATAAAGTGCTAACACATGGAATAACATGGATGAATCTTGAAGACCTTATGTTGAGTGAAGCAAGCCAGGGATTGAAGGAAGAACAGTTTATGACCTCATTGATTTGAAGTATGATTTGCGGTATGATAACAGTCCCTGAGAACCACTGACCGAATGATAGGCTAACAAGGAAGAAAGAGGGAAGGGTAG
Organism: Cabassous unicinctus; assembly: GCA_029593785.1. NCBI lineage: Eukaryota > Metazoa > Chordata > Mammalia > Cingulata > Chlamyphoridae > Cabassous > Cabassous unicinctus. Next base: position 13,606 of record JAQZBX010079542.1, on the reverse strand, counting down.
TCTGGGAGCCATCACCCATATGGACATTATCTATGGTAAATTGAAAGAGTATAATTACATATTGAAGGATAGGACAGGTGGGTAGAGATATTACTGGGTTCAGTCGTGCAAGATTAACAGGTGGTTAGATCAAGAAGGACAGGTTAGAATAACCAGGACATGTAAATATGAATCTTGTCATCCCATGAGCCAAGACAGGGAAGAGTCATATGCCCCAGGGGGTGGGGAGGAAGGAACAGAAAGATCAAATGAGATATGTAATGGTCATGGGAAATATTCTTCATTACCTTACATTAATTGACACAAGACATGGTTAATATCATCAAAAAATTTTAAACTGTACAATCTAAATTGTAAATGTTACTGTAAACCACTGAAAATTTTTAGTTACTATATTTTACTATCTGTATAACAGGTATAACAATGATAACATACATTTAAAAAAGGTTTTTATATGGGGTGGGGAAGGGGGAGTGAGGTTGGGTATGTGGAAGTCTCTAGTATTCCGTGTGTGACTTTGCTGTGACCTAAAACTTCTTTGAAAATTAAATTGAAATTACGGAGACACTGGGAAATGAGAGGGTGAAGGTTTCACGATACACTGGACATCCGATATTACAGTGAAAAAAGGAAAAAAGAATAATTTTTTTATAAAAAGGATTTTTGTTTGTTTGTTTTTTTCCAATTTTTTCAAATGTCTCAATCCACTAACTATATTTTATTATTAGTTTAGTTTCCTTTTTTTTCCCTTCTGAGTCTCCTTGTACTTATCTCTTGCATTTATAATTATCATTACAATTTCTTTTTCCTATTAATTTTATTTTGTTATTATATTGGCTTCATATTCAAGGAAGGTTTGGATCACAGAAAGGTTAAAAGGGAGGCTGCAGAGAATCATTGGTAGCGGATGTGTCTGGGATGGGGGATGCATGAGAGTAAGTCCATCTGAATATAAGTGAAAGATATGTAAAATTGTTCAAATGATCAAGGGATGGGGCATGGTCACGGTGGGTAGACAATTAATTAATGAGGGAGTCTGAATTCCCAGCCTGGAGAGCTCTGCTGCAATCCCCAAGGGAGCAGCAACAGTCCCCTGAGTGCAGAGTGAGTGTCTGGCAAAAGAGGATGGCCCACTGCTGGGTTCTTGTTATTGAGGACTAGCCTTATGAGTATTTGCTCTTCTAATTGAAACTTAGCCTTCTGTTATGGGTTGCCTAAGGGTTACCATCTGAGAGCCTCCTTGTTGCTCAAATGTGGCCTCTCTCTAAGCCAAAATCAGCATTTGAATGCATTACGTTCCCCCCAACATGGGACATGACTCCCGGGGATGAGCGTCCCTGGCAATGAGGGATTAATACCAAGTTCCAAGTTCCAACTAGCAACATGATCGGAAATAGACCTTTAATTAAAGGGGGAAAAGGTAAAGAGAAATGAGTTCACATAGCTCAGAGACTTCAAAGAGAGTCGGGAGGTCATCCCACAGGTAATACTTATGCATACCTCAGTAGGATCTCATAGAACACCAAAGTGGATATCACCCCACACTGAGGGACCCATGAAGGCTCTTGTGACACACAGGTCCTATAAAAGTGGGGATAGCCCCAGAGATTGATGCCTAATTAGTGGGCTCTTCATTGGCATCTGTGTTCCTGAAAGTGACAGAGTAGGACTCAAATAAGTCCTCACTGCACATGGTCCATCAGTCCCTTCTACTCAAACCTATATGTGATGCAGGAGTTTTTAGGTATACTTCCAGAGACTGTATCCTCTGGCCCACCTATGTGCCAGCTGTGCCTGGAATCTCGGTGGAGCTGCAGCTCCTACCCTGCAGCTCAATGGACTCATTCAAGTAACCTGGCGAAGAGACGATGATGGGCAATGGTCATCCCAGGGAATGGAGAGGGCCTGCAGCTGTAGGCAAGATAATCCCATCCACTATATCCATGGGATATAAGCTCTCTCTCACTTGGAGGTGGAGTGGACATCACCTTCCAAGTCCCCTCAGGATTGCGTGAGGAGTTCTGGACTAGAGTGAACTTGGTGGTGTTCAGTTGTAGACATATTGTGATTCAAACAATGGAAGAAATTGTAACTGTGAGTTGGAGCCGGTGGCCACTGGACATTTTTGGGGCAGGGAGAGGAGGGGCAGTTGAAATACTGGGGCTTTTTTGGGACTTTGGGTTTTGTCCTGAGTGTCAAAGCGGCGACGGATGTAGGCCATTTTCCATCACAATATACCATGCAGTAATGAGTGTGAGAGAGTGTGGTCTGTGATGTGAACTGTGGTCTATGCTCAGTGGCAAGGCCCCAGGACGTGTATATCCATTGCAGGTGTTGTACCACATGGATGAGAAATGTTGATGTGGGATGTTGTTGGAGGTGTGGGATGTGGGGAACATGGGAATCACTGTAATTTCTGAGTAATATTTAGGAAATCTAAGCACCTTTATAAAATATATATGTATATATATATATCTATATCAAATAACATTTATGTAAACAAATGCATATATATGAATATGTATTTATATATCATTTTACATATATTGGTATGTATTGTGAAAAATTTGATTTTTACACTCAATAAAAACAAAAAACAAAAAAGAAAACACTGGTTTCACCCAACAGGCTGTGAATGCAGCAGTTAATTCAACTTTGAAAGTTAAGTAAGATACTTATTTGGATACTGTGCACTTGCTTTCACTCATTATCAATATAAAAACACTGCTTTTACATAATGGTAGGCCAAAACACTGGTTTCCTCAGTGTTCAAATCTAAGCATTATACTCTTTACATTGGCAGCTATTCACTTGTTATCACTTACAACGAATGACCAACCACTGCTTTTACTCTGCCAAAGCTGCCAGTTCCTCACTTTTGAAATCCAAGTATGATTATTGTTTCTTACACTGCTAAGCATGTGTTTTCAATTACTATCAACTTGAAAACACTGCTTTTCCTGAATAGTGGTTGAATGCAGTGAGTTCTTTGCTTAAGAAAACTAAAATGAAACTTGTTTCATTGGCTTATTTTCTTGTGTATTCACTTACAATCAACTCCAAGACACTGGTTTCACCTAACACTATATGAATGCAGTAGTTACTTCAAGTTAGAAAAGTTAGTAAGATTCTTCTTTGTTTGCCTGCTATGCTCTTGCTTTCACTCCCATGTCAACAAACAGCTTTTATCTAAGGCTAAGCCAATGCAGTGGTTTCTTCACTTTACAAAAGTAAAAAGATTTGTGTTTTATATGATGCTATGCCTGTGTTTTCATTTAAATTCATGTTGAAAACACTGGTTTCACCTAACAGGCTGATTGCAGGAGTTAATCAAATTTGAAAGTTAAGTAGGATAATTGTTTCTCTGTTGTGTGATTGCTTTCACTCATTTTCATTGTAAAAACACTGGTTTTACCTAATACTATACCAAAACACTGGTTTCTTCACATTTCAAAACTAGGCAATATACTCATTACATTGGCAGCTATGCTCTGGCTTTCACTTAAAATGAATGGCAGAACACTGCTTTCACTATGCCAAAGCTGCCAGTTCCTCACTTTTGAAGCCTAACTAAGATTCTTGTTTCTTACACTGCTAAGCATGTGTTCTCAATTACAATCAACTTGAAAACACTGCTTTTCCTGAATGCTGTTTGAATGCAGTGAGTCATTTGCTTCAGAAAACCAAAAAGGAAACTTGTTTCATTGACTGATTTTCATGTGTATTCATTTACAATCAACTTTAAGACACTGGTTTCACATAACTCTCTGTGAATGCAGTAGTTCCTTCAAGTTTGAAAGGTAAGTAAGTTTCTTGTTTCTTTGGCTGCTATGTCCTTACTTTCCCTCACAAGTAAACACATGGCTTTTACCTAATGCTCAGCGAAGGAAGTGGTTTATTTAGTTATCAAATGTAAATAAGATTTGTCTTTTATTGGCTGCTGTGCCTGTGTTTCAACTTAAATCCATCTTCAAAACACTGGTTTCCCCTTACAGGCTCTGAATACAGCAGTTAATTCAACTTTGAAAGTTAAGTAAGAAACTTATTTGTTTGGGTGCTGTGCATTTGCTTTCACTCATTATCAATGGAAAAACACTGCTTTTACCTATTTCTATGCCAAAACACTGGTTTCTTCAGTTTTCAAAATTAAGCAATATGTTCCTTACATTGCCAGCTATTCACTTGTAATCACTTAAAACGAATGACCAACCACTGCTTTTACTATGCCAAAGCTGAAATTTCCTCACTTTGAAACATCGGCAGAATTCTTCTTTCTTACACTGCTAAGCATGTGTTTTCAATTACAATCAACTTGAAAACACTGCTTTTCCTGAACACTTTGGTGCAGACAACCAAAGAGGAATCATGTTTCCTTGTCTGACTTGAATCTGTATTCACTTAAAATGAATTTCAATGCATGGGGTTCACATAACTCTCTGTGAATGCAGTAGTTACTTCAAGTTTGAAAGGTAAGTAAGATTCTTCTTTGTTTGGCTGCTATGACCTTGCCTTCACACACATATCAACACACGGATTTTACCTTAACTAAGCCAATGCATTGCTTTCTTTACTTTACAATACTAAATGAGATTTGCCTTTTATTTGCTGTTATGACTGTGTTTTCATTTAAATTCATCTTCAATACACTGGTTTCCCATAACAGGCTGTGAATGCAGCAGTTAAATCAACTTTGAAAGTTCAGTAAGATACTTCTTTGTTTGGATGCTTTGCACTTTCTTTCATTCATTATCAATATAAAAACACTGCTTTTACCTAATATTATCTCAAAGCACTGGTTTCTTCAGTTTTCAAAACGAAGTAATAAGCTCATTACATTGGGAGCTATGCACTTATTTTCACTTACAATGAATGTCAAAATTCTGCTTTTACTATGCCAAAGCTCCTGGTTCCCCACTTTGGAAATCTAAGTAAGTTTCTCATTTCTTACAATGCAATATATGTGTTTTATATTACAATCAACTTGAAAACCCTGCTTTTCCTCAATTCTGGTTGAAAGCAGTGGGTTCTTTGCTTCAGAAATCCAAAAAGTAAACTTGTTTCATTGGCTGATTTGCATGTGTATTCTTTTACACTCAACTTCAATATACTGGTTTTGTCTCTCTGTGAATGCAGTAGTTACTTCAAGTTTGAAAGTTAAGTAAGATTCTTGTTTGTTTGGCTGCTATGACCTTGCTTCATTCACATGTCAACACGTGGCTTTTACATAATGCTCATCCAAAGAAGTGCTTTCTTCACTTTTCAATCCTAAATAATATTTCTCTTTTATTGGCTGCTGTGCCTGTGTTTTCACTTAAATTCATCTTCAAAACACTGGTTTCCCATAACAGGCTGTGAATGCAGCAGTTAATTCAACTCTGAAAGTTAAGTGAGACAGTTGTTTGTTTGGCTGCTGTGCACTAGATTTCACTCATTATCAACGTAAAAACACTGCTTTTACTTAATACTACACCAAAACACTGGATTCTTCAGTTTTCAAAACAAAGCAATATACTCCTTACATTGGCAGCTTTCACTTGTTATCACTTACAACGAATCACCAACCACTGCTTTTAATCTGCCAAAGCTGCCTGTTCGTCAACTTGAAACCAAGTAAGTTTCTTGTTTCTTGCACTACTAAGCATGAGTTTTCAATTACAATCAAGTTGAAAACACGGCTTTTCCTGAATGCTGGTTGAATTCAGGGAATTCTTTGCTTCAGAAAACCAAAAAGGAAACTTGTTTCATTGGCTGTTTTCCATGTGTGTTCACTTAAAATCAATTTCAAGGCAATGGTTTCACCTAACTCTCTGTGAATGCAGTAGTTACTTCATATTTGAAAGGTAAGTAAGATATTTGTTTGTTTGGCTGCAATACACTTACTTTCATTCACATGTCAACACACAGCTTTTACCTAAGTCTAAGCCAATGCAGTGGTGTCTTCACTTTACAAAACTAAATAAGATTTGATTTTTATTTGAGGCTATGCCTGTGTTTTCCTTTAAATTCATGTTCAAAACATTGGTTTCACCTAAAAGTCTGTGAATGCAGCAGTTAATTCAACTTTGAAATTTAAGTGAGATACTTATTTGTTTGGGTGCTGTGCACTTCCTTTCACTCATTATCAATGTTAAAACACTGCTTTTCATAATGCTATGCCAAAACACTGGCTTCTTTTGTTTTCAAAACTAAGCAATATGCTCATTACACTGGCAGCAATTCACTTGTTATCACTTACAACGATTTACCAATGACAGCTTTTACTCTGCCAAAGTTGCCCTTTCCTAACTTTGAAACCTAAGTAAGATTCTTGTTTCTTACACTGCTACGCATGTGTTTGCAAATACAATCAACTGGAAAACACTGTTTTCCTGAACGCTGATTCAATGCATTGAGTTGTTTGCTTCAGAAAACCAATAAGAAACTTGTTTCATTGGCTGAGTTGCATGTGTATTCGCTTAAAATCAATTTCAAAGCACTGGTTTCATCTAACTCTCTGTGAATGCAGTAGTTACTTCAAGTTTGAAAGGAAAGTAAGACTCAATTTTGTTTGGCTGCTGTGCCCTTGCTTTCACTCACATGTCAACACACAGATTTTACCAATGCTCAGGCAAGGCAGTGTCTTATTTAGTTTACAAACTTAAGTAAAAATTGTCTCTTATTGGCTGCTATGCCTGTGTTTTTGCTTAAATTCATCTTTCAAAACACTGGTTTTACATAACAGGCTGTGAATGCAGCAGATAATTCAACGTTGAAAGTTAAGTAAGATACTTGATTAATTGGTTGTTCTGCACTTGCTTTTACTCATTATCAATGTAAAAACACTGTTTTTACCTAAAGCTATGCCAAAACATTGGTTTCTTCAGTTTTCAAAACAAAGCAATATGTCATTTCATTGGCAGCTATGCACTTGTTTTCACTTACAATGAATGTCAAAACACTGCTTTTACTATGCCAAAGCTGCCGGTTCCTCACTTGGGAAATCTAAGTAAGATTCTTGTTTCTTTCAATGCTATACACATGTTTTCAGTTACAATCAACGTGAAAACACTGCTTTTCCCTAAGGTTGGCTGAAAGCATAGAGTTCTGTACTTTAGGAAAAAAAAAACTTGTTTCATTGGCTGATTTGCATGTGTATTCATTTGAAATCAACTTCAAGACACTCGCTTCACCTAACTCTCTGTGATTGCAGTAGTTGCTTCAAGTTTTAAAGGTAAGTAAGATTCTTTTTTATTTGGCTGCTATGCCCATTCTTTCAATCAGATGTCAACACCCAGATTTTAACTAATGCTAAGGCAATGCAGGGGTTTCTTCACGTTAAAAAACAAAATCAGATTTGTGTTTTATTTGATGCTATGCCTGTGTTTTCATTTAAATTCATGTTCAAAACACTGGTTTCACCGAAGAGGCTGTGAATGCAGCAGGTAATTCAACTTTGAAATTTAAGTAAGACACTTATTTGTTTGGCTGCAGTGTGCTTCCTTTCAGTCATTATCAAAGCAAAAACACTGCTTTTTGTAATGCTATGCCAAAACACTGGTTTCTTCAGTTTTCAAACCTAAGCAATATACCGCTTACATTGACAGCTATTCACTTGTTATCACTTACAACGAATGATGAATGACAGCTTCTACTCTACCAAATCTGCCGGTTCCTCACTTTTGAAACCTAAGTAAGATTTTTGTTTCTTACACTGCTAAACATGTGTTTTCAAATACAATCAACTTGAAAACGCTGCTTTCCCTGAACGCTGGTTGAATGCAGTGAGTTCTTTGCCTCAGAAAACCCAAAGAAACTTGTTACATTGGCTGATTTGCATGTGAATTCACTTAAAATCAATTTCAAAGAACTGGTTTGACCTAACTCTGTGAATGCAGGAAGTACTTCAAGATTGAAAGGTAAGGAAGATTCTAGTTTGTTTCGCTGCTATGCCCTTGGTTTCACACACATGTCAACACACGGATTTTACCTATTGCTCTGGCAAGGCTGTGGTTTATTTAGTTTACAAACCTAATTCATATTTGTCTCTTATTGACTGCTATGCCTGTGTTTTCACTTGACTTCATCTTTCAAAACACTGGTTTCCCATGACAGGCTGTGAATGCAGGAGTTAATTCTACTATGTACACGAAGTAAAATACTTATTTGTTTGGCTGCTATGTGCTTGCTTTCACTCATTATCAATGTAAAAACACTGCTTTTACCTAATACTATGCCAAAACCCTGGTTTCTTGGTTTCAAAACTAAGGAATATACTCATTACATTGGCAGCTATGCACTTGTTTTCACTTACAATGAATGTCAAAACAATGTTTTTAGTATGCCAAATCTGCCTATTCCTCACTTAGGAAATCTAAGTAAGATTCTTGTTTCTTACAATGCTATACATGTGTTTTCAATTACAATCAACTTGAAAACAGTGCTTTTCCTGGATGCCGGTTGAATGCATTGAGTTTTTTGGTTCAGAAAACCAAAAGGAAACTTGTTTCAGTGGCTGATTTGCATGTGTATTTACTTAAAATAAATTTGAAAGCAGTGGTTTCCCCTAACTCTCCGTAAATGCAGTAATTACATCAAGTTTGAAAGGTATGCAAGGTTTTTGTATATTTGGCAGCTATGTCCTTGCTTTCACACATATGTCAGCACATGGATTTTACCTAATGCTATCCCCAAGCTATGGTTTCTTCAATTTAAAATACTAAATAGTTTTGTCTTTTATTTGCTGCTATGCCTGTGTTTTCCTTTAAATTCATCTTCAAAACACTAGTTTCACTTAACAGGATGTGAATGCCGTAGTCAATTCAACTCTGAAAATTAAGTAAGATACTTATTTCCTTGGCTGCTGTGCACTTGCTTTCACTCATTATCAATAGAAAAACACTGCTTTTACTTAATGATATGCCAAAACACTGGTTTCTTCAGTTTTCAAAAGTAAGCAATATACTCTTTACGTTAACAGCTATTCATTTGTTATCACTTACAATGAATGCCCAAACATGGCTTTTACTCTGCAAAAGCTGCTGGTTCCACCCTTTAGAAATCTAAATAAGATTCTTGTTTCTTACAATGCTATACATGTGTTTTCAATTACCATCAACGTGAAAATATTGCTTTTCCTGAACTCTGGTTGAATGCAGTGAGTTATTTGCTTCAGAAAACCAAAAAGGACAGTTGTTTCATTGGCTGATTTGCATGTATATTAAATTAAAATCAATTTCAAGGCACTGGTTTCACCTAACTCTCTGTGAATGCAGTCTTTATTTCAAGATTGAAAGGTAAGTAAAATTCTTGTTTGTTTCGATGCTATGCCCTTACTTTCACTCACATTGCAACACACCGATTTTACCTAATGCTAAGCCAATGCAGTTGTTTCTTCACTTTAAAATCCTAAAGAAGATTTGTCTTTTATTTGCTGCTATGCTTGTGTTTTCAATTAAATTCATCTTCAAAACACTAGTTTCCCATAACAGCTTTTGAATTCAGCAGTTAATTCAACTTTGAAAGTTTAGAAGGATACTTGCTTGTTTGGCTGCTATGCGCTTGCTTTCCCTCATTATCAATGTAAACACAATGCATTTGCCTAATACTATTCCAAAACACTGATTTCTTTCATTTTCAAAACTAAACAATATACACAAAGCATTGAAAGCTATGCACTTGTTTTCTATTACAATGAATTGAAAACACTGCTTTTACTATACCAAAGCTGCCAGTTGCTCACTTTGGAAATCTAAGTAAGATTCTTATTTCTTACAATGCTATACATGTGTTTTCAATTACAGTCAACTTGAAAATATTGCTTTCCTGAACACTGGGTGAATGTAGTGAGTTCTTTGCTTCAGAAAACCAAAATGGATACTTGTTTCATTGGCTGATTTTCATGTGTATTCACTTAAAATAAATTTCAATGCACTGGTTTCGCCAAACGCTTTATGAATGCAGTCGTTACTTCAAGTGTCAAAGGTAAGTAAGATTCTTGATTGTTTGGATGCTATATCCTTGCTTTCACTCTCATGGCAACACACGGATATACTTAATACTAAGCCAATGCAGTGGTTTCTTCACTTTAAAATCCTAAATAAGATTTGTCATTTACTTGCTGCTTTGCTTGTGTTTTCTCTTAAATTCATCTTCAAAACACTGGTTTTCCTTAACAGGCTGCGAATGCAGCAGTTAATTCAACTTTGAAACTTAAGTAAGAAACTTGTTTGTTTGGCTGCTATGCACTTGCTTTCACTCATTATCAATGACAAAACACTGCTTTTACCTAATGCTATGTCAAAACACTGGATTCTTCAGTTTTCAAAACTAAGGAATATACTAATTACATTGGCAGCTATTCACTTGTCATCAATAACAATGAACCTCCAACCACTGATTTTACTTTGCCAAAGCTGTCATTTCCTCACTTTTGAAATCTAAGTAAGATTCTTGTTTCTTACACTGCTCAGCATGGGTCTACAATTACAATTAACTTGAAAACACTGCTTTCCTGAACATTGGTTGAATGCAGTGAGTTCTTTACTTCAGGAAACTTGATTCATTGGCTGATTTGCATGTGTATTCATTTAAAATCAACTTCAAGATACTGGATTCACCTAACTCTCTGTGAATGCAGCAGTTACTTCAAGTTTGAAAGATAAGTAAGATTCTTGTTTGGTTGGCTGTTATGTCCTTGCTTTCACTCACATGACCACGCAGATTTTACCGAATGCTAAGCCAATGCAATGGTTTCTTCACTTTGCAATCCGAAATAAATTTTCTCTTTTATTTGCTGCTATGCTTTTGTTTTCATTTAAATTCACCTTCAAAACACTGGATTCCGATAACAGGCTTTGAATTCAGCAGTTAATTCAACTTTTAAAGTTAAGTAAGATACTTGTTTGTTTGGCTGCTGTGCACTTGCTTTCACTCATTATCAATCTAAAAACACTGCTTGTACCTAATACTATGCCAAAACACTGGTTTCTTCAGTTTTCAAAACAAAGCAATATACTCCTTTCATTGGCAGCGATTCACTTATCACTTACAACGAATGACCAATGAATTCTTTTACTCTGCTGAAACTGCCGGTTCCTCACTTTTGAAACCTAAGTAAGATTCCTGTTTCTTACACTGCTAAGCATGTGTTTTCAAATACAATCAACCTGAAAACACTTTTTCCTGATTGCTGGTTGAATGCAGAGAGTTCTTTGCTTCAGAAAACCAAAATAGAAACTTGTTTCATTAGCTGATTTCCGTATGTATTCATTTACAATGACCTTCAAGACACTGGTTTCACCTCTCTGTGAATGAAGTAGTTACATAAAGTTTTAAAGGTAAATAAGATTCTTATTTGGTTGCTATGCCTTTGCTTTCACTCACATGGCATCACACAACTTTTACCTTACCCTAAGCCAATGCAGTGGTTGCTTTACTTTACAAAACTAAATAAGATTTGTGTTTTATTTGATGCTATGCCTATGCTTTCATTTAAATTCATGTTTAAAACACTGGTGTCACCTAACAGCCTGTGAACGCAGCAGTTAATTCAGCTTTGAAAGTGTAGTAAGATACTTATTTGTTTGGTTGCTGTGAGCTTGATTTCATTTATTATCAATGTAAAAATACCACTGTTACATAATGCTATGCAAAACACTGGTTTCTTCTGTTTTCAAAACTAAGCAATATATTCCTTACATTGAGAACTATTCATTTGTTATCACTTACAACGAATGCCCAACCACTGCTTTTAGTTTGACAAAGCTGCTGGTTCCTCACTTTTGAAACCTAAGTAAGATTCTTGTTTCTTACACTGCTAAGCATGTGTTTTCAATTACAATCAACTAGAAAACACTGTTTTTCCCTGACGTTGGCTGAATGCATTGAGTTCTTTGCTTCAGAAAACCAAAAAGGAAAATTGTTTCATTGGCTGATTCGCACGTGTGTTCACTTAGAATCAATTTCAAGGCAATGGTTTCACCTAACTCTCTGTGAATGCAGTAGTTACTTCAAGTTTGAAAGGTAAGTAAGATTCTAGTTTGTTGGGCTGCTATGGCCTTGCTTTAACTCACATGTTAGCACACAGATTTTACCTAATGCTAAGCCAATGCAGTGGTTCTTTCCTTTTAAAATCCTAAAAAATATTTGTCTTTGATTTGCTGCTATGCCTGTGTTTTCACTTAAAATGATCTTCACATCACTGGTTTCCCGTAACAGGCTATGAATGCAGCAGTTAATTCAACTTTGAAAGTTAAATAAGATACATGTTTGTTTGGTTGCTATGCACTTGCTTTCAGTCATTATCAATGTAAAAACAGTGCTTTTACCTAATAGAATTCCAAAACACTGATTTCTTCCATTTCCAAAACTAAGCAGTATACAAAATATATTGGCAGCTATACACTTGTTTTGTATTACAATGAATGTCAAAACACTGCTTTTACTATGCCAAAGCTGCTGGTTCCTCACTTTGGAAATCGAAGTAAGATTCTTATTTGTTACAATGCTCTACATGTGTTTTCAATTACAATCAACTTGAAAGCATTGCTTTTCCTGAATGCTGGTTGAATGCAGTGAGTTCTTTGCTTTAGAAAACCAAAATGGATACTTATTTCATTGGCTAATTTGCATATGTATTCACTTAAAATAAATTTCAATGCACTGGTCTTGCCAAACTCTTTGTGAATGTAGTCGTTACTTCAAGTTTGAAAGGTAAGTAAGATTCTTGATTGTTTGGATGCTATGTCCTTGCTTTCACTCACATGGCAACAGATGTATTTACCTAATACTAAGACAATGCAGTGGTTTGTTCACTTTGCAATGCTAAATAAGGTTTGTTGTTTATTGCTGCTAATCTTGGGTTTTCTCTTAAATTCCTCTTCAAAACATTGGTTTCCCTTAACATGTTTGAATACAGCAGTTAATTCAACTTTGAAACTTAAGTAAGAAACTTGTTTGTTTGGTTGCTTTGCGCTTGATTTCACTCATTATCAATGTAAAAACACTGCTTTTACCAAATATTATGCAAAAATATTGATTTTTTCCATTTTCAAAATTAAGCAATATACTCATTACATTGGCAACTATACACTTGTTTTCACTTACAGTGAGTGTCAAAACACTGCTTTTACTATGCCAAATCTGCCATTTACTCACTTTGGAAATCTAAGTAAGATTCTTATTTCTTATAATGGTATACATGTGTTTCCAATTACAATCAACTTGAAAACACTGCTTTTCCCTAAGGCTGGCTGAATTCATTGAGTTCTGCACTTTAGAAAACCAAGAAAGAATCTTGTTTCATTGGCTGATTTCCACGTGTATTCATTAAAAATCAACTCAAGACACTCGTTTCAGCAAACTCTCTGTGAGAGCAGTAGTTTCTTCAAGTTTGAAAGGTAAGTAAGATTCTTGTTTGTTTGGCTGCTATTTCCTAATTTCACACACATGTCAACACACGGATTTTACCTACTGCTAAGCCAATGCATTGGTTTCTTCACTTAACAATACTAAATAAGATTTGCCTTTTATTTGCTGCTATGGCTGCTTGTGTTTTCATTTAAATTCATCTTCAAATCTCTGGATTCCCATAACAGGCTGTGTATTAGTCAGCCAAAGGGGTGCTAAT
>JAQZBX010079541.1:0-13963 GCA_029593785.1 Cabassous unicinctus | reverse complement strand
CCACCTCCTTTACCTGCTTGTTGTGCTTCTCATTGTGTTTCCTCATTGTGCCTCCTCATTGCATCATCTCATTGCATCATCTTGTTATGTCAAGTCATTGTACCAACTCGCTGTCTTGCTTGAGCCACATCTGCTTCCTTCCACTCTCTTTTAATTATTGTTTGCATGGAATATCTTTTTCCACCCATTTACTTTAAACATCTTTGTGTCTTTGTACCCAAAGTGAGTTTTTTTTTCAGACAGCATATAGATGGATCATGCTTTTTTCATTCAATCTACCAATCTCTGCCTTTTAATAGGGGAGTTTAAGCCATTGACATTTAAGGTAATAATTGAGAAGGAAGGCTTTACTTCTGCCATTTAGCCATTTGTTTTCTGTATGTCTTATATTTTTTTTTCTTTTTCAATTACTCTGTGCTTGCCCTTTGTATTTTGTTGCTTTTTTGTTGTGTACCCTTTTGATTACCTTCTTTTTTCCTTTTCTCTATATTTTTAGTAATTTTCTTAGTGGTTACCTTTGTAATTACCATTAAATTCTTAAGCTAATAATTTAGTTTCACTAGTACCAGTTTCCTTAGTAACTAGTTTGTAACTTAATTTCAGTTGTATACAAGCTCTCTGGTAAGTCCCCTTTTCTTCCCCTTTATAGTTTTTGTCTCATCTTTATACATTGTCTGCCCATTAACATAGACTTTAAATATATTTTACGTATTTTCCTGTTAATTAAAATAGTGGGGTGGGGGGAGCAGCTAATAGCTAAAAGTACAACAATACAGGATTTTATATTTATCTATATAGTTACCTTTATCAATGTTCTTTATTTCTCTTATGACTTGAGTTACTGTCTAGTATCTTTTTATTTCAGCCAGAAGGATGCCCTTTAACATTTCTGGTAATGTATCCTTTCAGCTCTTATCTATAAATGTCTTAATTTCTCCTTAAATTTTAAAGGATAATTTTGCCCGATATAGAGTTCTTGGTTGACGGTTTTTTAAGGACTTTAAATAAATCATCCCATTGTCTCCTGACCTCCATGGATTCCTATGAAAAAGCCACTGTTAGTCTTATTAGGAGTTCCTTGTATGTGACAACTTGCTTCTCTCTTGCTGTTTTTAAAATGCTGTCTTTGTCTTTTGACAATTTTTCTATAATATGTCTTGGAGTCTATCCTGCTTGGAGTTCGTTGAGCTTCCTGGATGTGTGTTCATGACTTTCATCCACTTTAAGCCATTATTTCTTCAAATGCTTTTTCTGCCCCTTTCTCTCTCTCTTTTGTCCTTCTGGGACTCCAGTGGTGTATATGTTGGTATGCCTGATGGTGTCCCACAAGTCCCAATGGCTCTGTTCATTTTTCTTCACTTTTTTCTTTCTTCTCCTCAGACTGGATAGTTTCAATTGTTTTGTTTTCAGTTTTGCTGATCCTTCCTTCTGCCTGGTCAATTACTTTTTAAATGCATCTAATGAGCTTTTTTATTTCAATTACTATACTTTGCAGCTCCAAAATTTCTGTGTTATTCCTTTTTTGTAATTTCCATCTCTTTCATTCAGATAACATTTTCCTAATATCATTTAATTCCCTATATATGGATTCCTTTGGCTCATTGAACATATTTAAGACAGTTGATTTAAAGTCTTTGACTAGGAGTGGGCAGTGGACCAGTCCTCGCGGGGCGGCTCCCCCACGTGGGATGCATTCGGCACTGGGATCCTAGGTCCCGGGGGCTGGGGGCACATGGGGCTCTGCTGCAGACCCCACAGCTGGGTGGGGAGTAACCTGGCCGCTTGGACCTGGAGCCGCCAGGGAAGGGGCGGCGGCAGGTGACTGCAGGTGAGAGCCGGGAGGGGACCATGAGAGGAGAATCCCTTTCTGTCCTGGTAACTCACAAGATTAAAATTAATTTGGTTGCTGATGGTTCTAAACAAAACAGCCCTTATATTTGAGGTCTGCTATTATGTATGCCATTTTGAAGACTGAGAATGGAGTCTATTCCTTGAATATGAAGGAAATCTCTGGAAAAGTCTGTATTTTATGTGGCAGAAAAGTGAATCCTAAGACTGAATCCTCTAAAGGGCCTGTACAAAGTAACAGATTTAGGTGGAAATATTTTCACCCAGTCAGCTTGAAGAGTCTCAAAAGGACCCTACCAGTGAGAAATCAAGATGCAGTCCACTATGGGGATTTGAGGAAAATGGATCACTATATGAGTGCTGTGATAACATACAAGATGTTTATACATGTGACATAAAAGAACCACGACAGGGTTCTTTCAAAATGGATTCCGTGAAATGAAGATGTAGGTTTCTTACTCAACACAGTGGAGAGTGGATTTGACTTTCTAAAGACTTTTTGTATCATTAAAACAACCACATTTTTGACATTTGGAGAAGAAAGATGGGACATTAAAATAGATGGCAGTTTGTATGCTTGGAATATTTTGCACTTTGACTTGTATGAGTACAACCTTATGGAATGTTAACTTCAATAAAATTTCTAACACTTTAAAATTAAAAAAAAAAAAGTTGTTGACTAATACTTCTAATGTTATGCTTCCTCAGGGATGGTTTCTGGCAAATTCTTTTTTTCCTGTGAATGGACCATACTTTCCTGTTTCTTTGTGTATTTTGTAATTGTTATTGAGAGCTGGGCATTCTGATTACCATTTTGTTATATAACTCTGAAAATCTAGTTCTACCACTCCTCTGGCATTGCTAGATTCATTATTGAGAGCAGGAGCCATCAATTTATTACTTTTCCAAGTTAATTTTGGTCCCAAACACAGAGTGAAAAGAGAAAAAAAAAATCCGTACTGCCTCTTTTAAAAACACTCTGCCACGTTTTCCCAAGGGAGGTTGGAACAAAGGCTGCCCTCAAAGCCAGCCCCCAGCCATCTGAAGTAGCTGATCAAAGGCAGAGATCAGAGATCAGACCACACACACCCAGATTTTGGAGGACCAGGTCCTTATAACCTACGCTAGCACCAGGAGCCACTGTTGCCTGCCATGAGTCTAGGGGCTGGGGGCTGGGGGCTGGTAGCCACTGCAGGGAAGGTGCAATTCACCAGGTGCAATAGTTTCTGCCATCAGATAGTTCCTGCCAGTTCCATAGTTGTATCGGTGGAGGGACTGATTCCTGGAGCTTCCCACTCTGCCATCTTCCCACAATCCCCTCCCCAGCAGTAGCTCTTAAAGTATGACATCTAGGTGTGGTCGGGATTGTCAGGGTCCTCTCATCATAGCTATTTAAAGTGCATCCACAAAGATTCTAGTTTAGTTTAAGTGTTGAAGCAACTTTTTAAACTAAATACCCCTATCATCTGCTTCACTATGTAAATTGTTCATCAAACTAACTAAAATCTGAAGTGTCATTAGTAAGAAGGTTTTTATTCCATCCCCACTTATTTTGATCAAAGTACCTTATATTGTAGCCATTTTCTAAAACAGGGTTTTCCTTATGTCGGCACAGTCAGTACTTGGGACCAGAGACATCTTTGTGGCGAAGCCTTTCGTGTGCACTATGGTGTGTTCAGCAGCCTCCTGGCCTCCACCCATTAGTGGCCAGGTGCAGCCTCCTTGTTGTGACAACCAAAACGAAGCCAGACAGACATTCCTTGAAGGGCAAAATTTCCCCAGTTGAGAACTTCTCTGAATAATTTTTAAATTAATCCATGATCAGTTACTTATTGTGACCAATTAAGAGAAATAAATTCACTCAATGTGAGATTTTTTTGCTGTTTTTCTTTTCCTTTTAGGGAAAAACCACCTTGTAGTCATGATACTGATCTCAGCCTGTCACCCCCAATACAGACACACACAGGGACACATACTTTTTTTTTTTGCTATTTACTGCCTTAATTGTCCCTTCATTGTTTTCTAATTCAGAAGTTTAACTCACTTTCTCAACAATGGTTATTGTTTCCTTATGAAGTAAAGGTTTAAGAAGAGGAGAGATTATTCCTAGTAACTAAATATTTCATTTTAGAAGATAGAAGGAAATAGAAACAATGACTGGTAATAAAAATGTCGTTAACCAGGTGAAAAAAGTATGAGAACTTACAAGTGGCAGAGCAATGCCGTGATGTGACGATTCAGGATGTAGCCACACTGTTAGGCGATGTGCAGTGGAGACGCAAGGCAAGCAGACAGCGGTGAGGAAAATGTCAGAAGTGTCACCTATGTGTCTGTTGAAATCACCGTGAAGGACAAGGATGGAGCGTGCAGAAGAAAGTGAGGAAGTGGAGGACGAGCTACCTGCTAAAGTTATCTGGGGCAGAGCTGGTGCTCAGCCTCACAGGATGCAGGCAGGTGCAGGGACTTGGAGAGGGGCTGTGGCAGCAGTCACGGAAGATCAGTGGTTTGGAACTTGATCTTCCCTCTTCTATCACTTAGGATTATGTGAGAAGCCAGACTTCTGTGAAGGCACATCGTTCATTCACTTATTTGACAAATCAAGCCAAGTGCCTCTTTTGTGCTAGGTGACATACAGACAGCACCACGTGTGCTCTTGCAGAGTGTGGGCTCTAACAGGGAGACAGCGTTGAACACAAAGGGCTGAGAAATGGGTGTGACAACAAAGGACAAGATTGTTGTGAGACATTCTCTTTTTTAAATTCCTTTAAAGCAGTTCTTATTTAGGTAATGATGTCATAATATTCTTTTTCCTAAGAGCTGAAATATCATCCCCTCTTCAGCGATGTGGACTGGGAGAATCTGCAGCATCAAACAATGCCTTTCATCCCCCAGCCAGATGATGAAACAGACACCTCCTATTTTGATGCCAGGAATCATGCCCAGCACTTGACTGTATCTGGATTTAGTCTATAGCTCACGCATTGTTCTTCTTGTCTAACCTCATGTTATCGAATGAGCTTGTGTCATTCATTGCACATTCCTTAATTCTAGATTGACCTGAGTCAATGAGCTCTTACTGTATATAGCAGTTACCAAGACTTACAAGACTATAAAGAATATAATCAGTACTTATCTTAATCTCAGAACTGCATATAGTCTTTCAAAGCTGCTTTCATCTTATTTATTTTGCTTACTGCACTTTATGAAAAGTAATGCATCAATAAAACTTAGAATGACACTATCACTTTAGAGAGCACACTTGTGTGCACTAAATATTCTTTCTCATCTGTTGTTGGTTTCTGTCCATCAGAAATGCATCAGTTCTAGAACTGTTTGCTGTTAAAATAACAAAAACATCCTAGATGTAATTTACTTGCACATGATTATCTTCTAAAGCTTTGCTCTCACGGGCAATCGCTTTAAGACCGCATTCGTGGTAATGCATTTAAATCCAAAAGTGCAGCCAGAAAATTCCTTCACTCAGTAATGTAACTCCTTTGGGGAAGGAAGAATAAACAAAAGGGACTAAGTGTGTTTTAGCTTACCTTATTGTAGATATGTTTAAATAGGAAATATTTCTATTTTGACTGCTTCTGATACTTGTTCTACAATACATGTTTGTTTAAAATATTACTGGAAAGCTTAGGTGTGATATTGTATTATAGCAATTTCAATAGATTGTTCGATTTTAATAGAAAATGTGATATTTTATATCTTAATTTGTTTAAAACGCAATGTTAACCACCACAGCCTGATACACAAAAATAATTTACTTTGGCTTGATAAATATGTACTTCAAGTAGATTCTGTCTACATCATTCTTTTAAAATACATATATACCAAGATTCTGTTTCACAGATCATAGCTTAAATTCTTTGAAGCTTTCAGGGAACTGTCCCCAAAAGAGCAACATTGAAATCTAAGTGTACTGTGTGCAAATGTTCCGCTAATAGGGTAATTTGTTAAAGATACTATTGTTCCTTTTGCTTATTGACTTCAGTGTGTACTTTCCATTATTACCCCAGTTAGAACCCTGTTACAATGTTGTTGCCAAAAACAAAGATAATATAAGCTTAAAACTGTTACAGTGAAAGATACACCCTTGTAATCAGTGTGATGGAATTGAATCCACGGCTTTATGGCTTTACTGAGCTGCTTTTAGTAATGACTACTTGGATTAAATACTTAATAAAATGTTCAAAGTACAGTTGTTAAAACTCTGTTTAATACAAGCAACATCTGTCCCTTAAATTAGGTAAAAGCATAGGATGATTTATCATCCTTTTACAATATTTTCAAGTAGTAGAACAAAGGCTTTGGAATCAAGCACGAGCGGTTCGCATCATTGCTCTGCCAGTTGCGTTGATACACGTGTGCACATCTAAAGGACATTGCTCTGCTGCTAGCAGTTAACTGAAATGCATCTGCTGCTGTATTTGGTTTTTAATAATAGAAAATAATTTTCTCCCCATTCCTACTAAATGTTAAATACAGAAAATGTCTGAAGAGGTCCCCACATGCCTTGGTCTGCCTCTGTCAGAATTAAATAGGGTTGAGTGCATAGCATCATATTAAAAGGTGTTTAATAAATGAGAATTATTTGAACCTAAGTATCCTGTCTTTCTTGGAATTTGTGTCTTTGAGTTAGGGGAATGGTCATTATATAACTTTGCCATTATGTTCCAAACATCTTGAAGTGCACCAAGTGCAGTTGCTCCATTTACCAGAAATAAAACTGCCTTATTTTTAGCCAATCACAAACATCCTCAGAATCCAGAAGACAGTACATTTACTGTTTCCACTAGGTCTCCTTCCAAATGATACCAAGCCAGCCATAGATGGGTCATTCTTCCAACTGTGTGGAGAGTGTACTGGATGGGGCAACATTTGAAGGAAGAGACTGAATAGAAGGCCATCGCACCAGCCCAGATGGATTCAATATTTTAGAGTTTGACTCAGTGGGACTTATTGATGCTGGTGAGAGAAAGGGAGGAGGCAAATTAACCCCTAATTTCTGGGGTCAATTGTAGTACATCCTGAAATACAGGAATGTGGGACAGGATGGGTAGACAAAATAAGTTTGTAATGTCTGTGAGACATCCAAATAAAGAAGCCAGTTACAGACTTCCAGGTAAAAATAGTGGGTTGAACTATATGCAACTAATTTTCCCTTCATGAAATTTCTCGAAACGAGGAAAGTTGTTTTGTTTTTTTTAAAGGCATAAACCCACGTAATGGTTTTAGAACATATCCACAAATTCTTTGACACCCTACCGATACAGGTGAGGTCTGATACCCCTCCCCTTCAATATGGGCCAAGCTTCATGACTTACCTCTAATGAAGAAAATGGCCTGAGTGACCCCACATAGCTTCCAAGGCCAGCTTAGAAAAGGTGATACAGCTTCTGCCTGGCAGGTCATGCTCCTTGGTAGCATGAGCTGACAGGTAAGAAGTCCTGCTACCCTGAAGCTGGAAAGACCATTTGAAGAAGCCACATATAAATACTCAAGAAAGCCCTGCTATACGAGCCTTCAACTGGTATTGAGCCCTCATAGGAGCAACTGCCAAACATGAGCAAGTGTGCCTTCAGGCGACTGCAGCCCCTGCTTTGGGGCACCTCACATTCTGGGGCCTGTTTTACGCCAGTAGGTTTCGGGGGTAATTTGTTACCTAGCCATAGTAACTGGAATAACCCACAAGGACAAGAGAAAATAAGGAGTCAACAGCAACAAAATTTGGAGAGGTGGTAAATAGGGTGAAAGGTAACAATACTTAAGAGAAACTAAATCCTAGGTGGATCATGGAAAAAACAAAACTCAACCTACTTTACAGCGCCAAATTCCCACAAAAGGCTCAGAAGTTAGCAGGACGAGGCAAATCTCAAGGTAAGTAGATCACTAGATTCTGCATATACCTTCTGACTGCCTCTCCCCACCCCGTGACTATTGTGAAACGTTATAGTTTTTCTTTCTCTCCATATAGGGTGGTCAAGAGGGACACCAGGCACCATTGAAGGCAGATCTTCCTTTTGCCCTCCAGCTCCACCTCCCCCCTCCAGCCAGCTTTGTGTCCTGGGAGGATCCAGCCATTGAGCTTGGACTCGCGTTCGCCCATGGAGGGTCCCAGCGGGGAGACCCGAGCAGCGCTGGATTCAAGCCGCGGCCTCACTTCGCCCAGCCTTGCTGAGTCCAGCAGAGCCCAGCACGGGCACAGCCTCCCCCAGACCCATAAGCCAGGGGGAGATGCTCACGAGCCACTGAGTTCTTAGGTTGTTAGAGGGCATTATTGCAGCAAAAAATCTTCCCTACTCATACCAGCACCTCACAGTTAAAGTTCAGACACTGGGGCTAAGGGAAGATCTCACAAGCTTCTAAAGAGGAGGAGAAAAAAAAAAAAAACTCGTCAAACACAAAGGAACTGAAATCAGAATGTCCTCAAACTTCTCAACAGGGTTCCCCTCCTGCAAGGCTCCCCACTGCTTATGCAGGTGTCATCTGGCCTTTTTGTGTACCCTCGGGGGAATTGTAGCTTGGGGAACCAGTGCAAAAATGGTGATTTTTTTTTTTTTTTTTGGCTGCTGCTGTTGTGGTGTGCAACAGCACCCACGGAACTGTGGCAGGGTGGAACTGTGACTAACTTGTTAGTTTACAAGTAGCATAAAATCTCAGACCTTTTACAATTCTTCCCAAACTGTGTATCAAGGGTGGGGAAATGAAAAGGACAAGTGAGCAGTCAACGTGGGCTGAGGGAGAACGAAATCTTTAATTTCGATAGTGGGAAGTCAATAGGAAATTTCTAAAACTGAAAAATCAACAAGTAATGATTTAAAGATATTATTTAGAACCTTGAAAGCAAAAC
Source organism: Cabassous unicinctus (assembly GCA_029593785.1). NCBI lineage: Eukaryota > Metazoa > Chordata > Mammalia > Cingulata > Chlamyphoridae > Cabassous > Cabassous unicinctus. The sequence goes on along the minus strand of JAQZBX010079541.1, from coordinate 5,256 downwards.
AATCAGCCAAAAGTAATGAAAGTAGTTGCCTCTGTGGAAGGAGAAATGTGGCAAGTCCTTGAGAAAAGGGGATAGTATCTAGAAGGTAAGTGGAAGGGACTGGCACAAACTTTTCCAGTGTCTGTCTCTTCACAGCACTTCTAAAACCTGGATTTTACGTCGTCTTGTCCTGTTTTGTAGAAGTACTGATAGTAATCAAAAGTATCATTATCACTCATTAATAGCTGTCATTTACTAAGTATTTACTGTGCCTGGGGCACTCGTCTATGTATCTTACATGTATGAACCCTACGAGGTAAGTATTATCCCAGTGTTACAGACGTGAAAACAAACACAGAAAAGGTAAGTGCTTGCCCATGATTGGCCCAGCTGGAAAGCTGTAAAACCAGAATTTAAACCCAGACCATCTGGCTCAAGAGCCTGCAATCATACCGAAGAATCAAGAGCTACCTAGAGTAGTCAGGACTCTGGTTCCAAGTGTTAGAAAATTACCTTAAAAAACCTTAAGCAATCTTCGAATATTCTCGCTGTCCTGATTTTATGATAATCAGGGTGGGCTAAACATTTGCTATATTAGAAACCATGCATGTGTCCCCAGACCTAGTTTTTCTCCTTAGGTCTGGTTTTAGAATGCTGGTGATAAACTGAGCCTGATTTGTTATATGACCACCCTGTATGGGAGATGACTGACTCTGGGTGTCTTTGGTCAGCCTTAAGAGATATAGCAGGGAGACAGATGTGGCTCAAATGGTTGGGCGTCCATCTCCAATATAGAGGGACCTGGGTTCGATCCCCGGGACATCCCAGTAAATATTTTAAAAAGAAAAATATAGAAGGTGTGCAGGCCGCCAAGCCCCATGCACAGGTGCACCGTCAGGCCCGGCAAGTGGGTGAGCTCCCCAGGCCCCACAAGCCACACAGCAAGATGATGACGGAACAGGAGAGTGACACAAGGGAGAGCCAAAAAGACAAGATGTGCCAAAAAAACAAGAACTGAGGTGGCGCAGGTGGTAGGACACCTCTCCCCCACATTGGAGGTTCCAAGGATTGAATCCCAGTGAAGACAGGAAGAGAAGGATGAGAAGAGAGGGCGGGAAATGGACACAGAGAGTTACCCAGCGAATGGACACAGAAACAGCAAAAATGGGGGGGGGAGGGGGGTAGGTAAAAATGGATAAAAGTGAATGGATGAATAAATTAATCCTTAAAAAGGGGAAAGTATAGGGGAGTAGGATGCGGGCTATGGTTGCTAGTAATACGTTGACGATGCTCTTTCATAATTTCTTAACAAGTATTTCACAACAATGCAAAGTATTTGTGGTGGGGTGATGTGTGGGAGCCCTGTATGATGTTAGGCATGTTTGTTTTGTAAGTTCACAATGTTTACTGAACACTTATTGTTTATGTATGTTCATGTATGAATGATATACTTCAATAAATTGTTTTTCAAAAAACTTTTTAAAAAATCCTATATATATAATCATATATATATATATATACACACACACACACATATACATAAAGATTAAAAAACTTGGGGAACATAGGGTGGAATTACAGCAAATAGGAAGATACGCTCAATAAATATTTTAAAGAAATGGTTTAAACAAGGAAAAAAAAACAAACCTTAAGCAAGAAGGAAAATTTACTAACCCATGTGAGTTAATTTTGGGTGTCAACTTGGTTAGGCTATGGTGTCAGGTGTTTGGTCAGACACTAGTCTCCATGTTGCAGTGAATGTATTTGGTAGCTGTGATTAACATCTACAATCAGCTGTAGTAAAGATTACCCTTGCTAAAAAGGGTGGGCCTTAAAAGCCAAAACTGAGGTTTCCTAGAGAAGAAATTCTGCCTCAAGACTACAGCATCAACTCCTGAGCTTCTAGGCTGCCAGCCTGCCCTACTGAATTCAGACTTGCCAAGCCCTACAATCACGGGAAGCAATTCCTTAAAATAAACCTCTGAAGATATTTATCCATATGTCCTATTGGTTCACCATGCAAACAGACACATAAAGAGGAGGTCACGTGGGTTCAGAGCTGACTGCATCAAGGACCTGCAGGTTCAGCACAGTCTCCGCTCTTGTCTCCGTCAAGCCGCTGCAGGAGCCTCTATTGCAGGCAGCCCAACAAAGGGATCTTCACTTAGCCCAGGAGCTAACTATTGCCACCTGGAGACGTTCCAAGTTACAGGTTTGTAGTAAAAACACAAACCCTCTCACCACTTTGCATCTAAGACCAACAGTAAATATTTAAAATGGTTGATTAAGAGAGTACTGAGTGGCTGTGGGAAGCTCTATGTTTGGTAAGAATTCAAACCTAGATTTTGACTGGATCAGGAACATTCTCAAAGACTAAATGAGTTACATTTCATCCCAGTTTTTGATTTTCATCAAATTAGATGTAATAGCATGACTTATTTTGAAAGACTCACAATTATTTTATATAATTCTTACAATTTGTTCTCATTTATTTCATAGCATATAATCAATACATTCCTAACCGTAGCAAGTAATAAAAACCGTATCATTTCTCATTAACCTTTTATTTTAAACTTAGTTTTACAATAAACAGAAAAGAAGTAGATTAAAAAAATACCAGAGCTGTCAATTTAAAATTAGGTTCTTATTAAACAAAGCAGTAACACTATATCCTGTAATTACATCATTACTTTTATATACAAGAACAGTGTGCAAAGTGCTTTTCAAACTATAAAATAAGACTTTGGAACAGGATACAAATGGTCACCCCTAGGGGTTAGTTACCCCTGACTGTAATCAATCACAACTGCTTACATTCTGAATCTGTGTCTTCATTTAGTAATACACTAAGAGAAAAGCCACCATCTTCTGATACCAGATTGATAGCTAATTTTCAAAAATAATCCCTGATCCACAGAGCTAAACTTTATTTTTACATATAATTCAGTTACTTACTTCATTTTCTCCCTAAATAAAGTGAAGACAGTTTTTTAAAAAGCAAATATTAGTAGATGCCTTTAGACAGACTCATTTTAATCAAGATGGGATTAGAAAATAAAAAAGAACCGCTACATTAAAAAAAAAAATCAGAGTCTTGGGAAAAGCTAATTGTATTTTATTTTTCTCTTTAGGCAAACAAAGAACCACCCTGTATACTAGGGATGGATTAACTTTTCCACTCTTATGTAAAACACTCTGAACACATGATACCAAACCCAATATCATACATGTCGAGAATGCTTAAAAAATACTTGTTACAAAGCCTTTGAATCCAAGAACTCTTTAAAGTGCAATGTACATCTAAATGAGCAGGGAGTTTTAGAAGGAATACAGGAGACTGATTTTCCAAACGAGGCCTTCAAGGATCTAAATCAGTCTTTTTAGTCTAGATGTGGGGGGAGAAAGAGATGAGACTAAACTTGCATAAGTTGGGTATGCCTTATCCACATGGAAGCATCTGGCCTGCGAGCTTGCAAATCCCATTCAATACCCTTGTGCAGTACGTATATCTCAAATATTGTATCCTGAAGGAAAAACTGAGGCACTATGAGGTTAAGAGTCCAGTCTGTGTAGTTTATCAGTTGCAGAAAAGTGATTTTCATGTGTTTTCATGTGTTGACCTTTGTAAAAACAGTATAAATAAGTTTTCATTTTATATTTCAAAGCACCCTATGAAGCAGAAACTAGATATCCTCAGTTAAGGAAAAATGATTACCAAGGAATAAATGTATATGATTGAATAAAAATCTTATTAGTTATCCGCAGGCTCAGAACACACTTTGGAACTTACAGTAAGCCTGTTCTTCCCGGTTTCCATGTGCAGGTTCTGTTCTGTGAGTCATCCGTATAAAAACAAGCCAAAGTAGGGCTCTACTTTTAACGATGATGACTGGACACCAAAGAAGTTCTGAAGGCCCAAGAACGATCACGGAAATCAAGTCCTCTGGGCAGCCCACAAAAAGAACTGTGGAAAAGATTCTTCCAGCAGTTTTCTATTCAGTGACTGAGATATCAAATCAATTTAATCTCACCTGAAATTCACTCCTGGTTTGCATTCTCATATTTACTTTAAAAAATTAAAAACACCCATTTATAAATCTGATCTCATTATCACAACTGTACCTTCAAAGAGCAGCTGACATTTCTCTATGGGAGATAATCAGGTAAACATGTTACCAAACAATAATTAATAATTTAATGTCCTTCAAGTTCAAGGGTAGGGTAAATCTATGTATGCTACTTATAATCTAGTTGAGATTAATTATTCAAGTATCAGCAATATTAGTCCTTAAAATGTTATCATTTGTGTAGTGCAATATATATATATGTACACAAACCAAACTACTGGACAACAAGAAGAAATGTAATCATCACAAACTAAGATTTTCTCGTGAACTCCACAATTCATTTCTTTCTGAGGTCATCCAGGCCCAGCAGTCTTCTGGAGTAAAATACCATTTTCTTCAGGTCAGTTTTCTTTAAAGAGAAAGTAAAAACCAATCTCCTGTGAGTATAAATGCAACCTAAATATAAAACACATCCATACGAAAGAATTCTCTGAATGACAATAATAATGATATTCAAGTTTAAAATAAAATCATAAAATTACAAATGATCATTATGAAATTAAATCACATGACTTCTAGCCCAATAAGGAAAAATCTAGCAGCAAGTACAAAAATTACCAGTTTTCATAAGTAATTTAAATTAACATCCCTCTTCTCAAACCTTCTAGATTCTCATTCTTTTCTAGTTGGCTTTTATACAATTCCAATTTTTAGGAATTATTTTCATAATTTTATCAAAATGGAAAAGTTGTGAAACAAAAAAGCTTAAGAAAACTATAAAAGGTTGATAGTTGCACAACCTGGACTGCTTGCTTAATAAAACCTCTATCATCTATTACTTCCAGGCACTGGGATTCCGAGAGAAACAGACAGCCTCTCAGCCCTGGCAGTTCACAGGTTAGTGCAGGAGACACACACAGCTTAATTCAGACCTGGACAGGGTTCTGATGACAGCAGAGTGAATGAGCTGGGAGTGAAGGTTGGGCTTGCTAGGTTAGCACAAGAGACAAGAACCTTGCATGGGCTGAGTTCTGGGAAGGGCCCAGCTCCTGTAAAATCTCCATACCCTCCCCAGCACACAAGGTGCCAAATGGCCTGAAACACTTTTATTACAGATTATCCTCTAGAAGTCTTATGCAAATCCCTTGGCCTACGTGACCCTGCAATACCACTACTGGGTATATACCCAGAAGAACTGAGAGCAGTGACA
>JAQZBX010079540.1:0-13965 GCA_029593785.1 Cabassous unicinctus | reverse complement strand
CTTGTCCTGGAAATAGGGTACAATTTTTAAAACTGCAAATTTGTGTGATTGTTTCAGCTCCCTGCTAAGCCTTCCTTTCTTCTGTTCCTTCTCTTAGAATCTTTTTCTGTTCAGTTTCATTTTTTTTTTTCAGAATTTTTCCCCAACTTCATTGATTGGGTTAAATTATCTCTTCCTCAGTCAGTGTACATTTTTTCTCACACTTTTCAGTTCTGTGACCCACCTTGTTTTATAGCAGTTCAATGTCCCTTTTTTCTGTGAAGCTTTTGTTCCCCCATTGTGTTCCCCATAAGTGTACCTAGACCCAGGGAACTAGATGTGGTCAATCCATAAAATTTGACAACCTGGAAAGGTCCACGTTGCACTTAGGTGGTAAAGCAAACAGATGCTGAATTAGTTGTGTATACTTCTTGCCTACATTTCTGCAGCAGTCTCTCTCTCTCTCCTTCACATACCTGGAGGCCCTTTTCTATGCAGTATAACTCAGTGGCTTATGTTCTGCCCTGTGTCTCTTTAGACTTGAGGCCCTGTATCTGGATGTGTGTAGTGTTATAAATCCATGGAAGGAGTGAAGTAAACTCTGCTTTCTCTGCATGACTCCCAAGCTGCCCAGGAACAAATATGGGGGATGAAACTGGGCAGAACTTTTAGAGCTGAAGATGACAATAACTGAAATTTTGAATTAACCGAGCATTTCAAGAGAAGATTTGGAGCTGTGTGAAGACAGAACCATTGAAATTAAAGACAAAGCACTTGAAATGAATCTAGCTGAGAATCAGAAAGAAAAAAAATGCATTAAAAGTGAAATTAATCCAAGACATCTCTGGTTCACGAATAAACTTACCAGTATCTGCCCTGTGGGAGTCTCAGAAAAAGAAGAAAGGGGGAAAGTTGCAGTAGGATTATTCAAAAATTAATGACAGAGACTTTATCTTAATTAGGATAAGACATGAATAGGCACACACAATAAACCCAGAGAACATAAAACAGAATAAACATGAAGAAAAATAAACCCCATCATATATTTATTATATTATCCAAAGAAAAGGTCAAGAAGTGACTGTTGAAAACTGCAAGACAAAAGCAATGCATTATGAGCAAAGGAATCCAAATTAGATTAAGTGCAAGTTTCTCATCAGAAAACAAGGAGGCAAGAATGTAGTGGGTTGAAATACTTAATGTACTGAAAGAAAACAATTGCCAAGGCACAAGTTCATATCCAGTAAAACTTACTTTAAAAAATGAGTAAGAGATTAAGACATTCTCAGATAAAAGTTGAATAATTTCATCACCACTAGACCTGCCCTACAAGCAAAGCTAATGGGAGCTCTTCAGACTGAAAGTAACGGCACTAGAAAGTGGTTCAAAACAATGTAAAAAAATAAATCTCTGCATTTATGATTACCATTTAAGTAATTATAAAAACCAGTATTATTTTAGTGTATTGTTTGGTATATAACTCTACTTCTCAATTTAGACAGCTGACAAAATGCAAATGCATAAAAAATAATAATAATTCTGGGAGAAGGGGCAAGATGATGGCAGTGTAGGGAGCTTTCTTACAGTGCTCTTAGTAATCAGCCATAGCTATCTAAATCATCTGTTTGGAGGGCCCAGGAGATTAGAAGATCATCCTGCAATATTCTTGGAATAATGGAAAGAGCAGACTGTTGATCTTCAGGGAAGATTCATGAGTAGAGGACTCCACACTGTGGATTCAGTGCCCATCCCCCAATGGTGGGGAAAGACACCTTGGGACCTATACACTGGTTGGGGTTGGAAACTCCATATCCAAAAAATGGGGGATGAAACAATGGCTAGGCATTGACTTCAGGTATTGATTAGTAAATTCAGCTGGCTAAAATCCAATTGTAAGTGCAGTTAAAGTTTGAACCTGTACAAGTTGGAAAGAGGCTGTTAGCCTCCATTTTAACACTGCATCTGGCATGGAAGGAAGTGGGGATGATAGAAAATCACAATGATTATAGGGACTGGATTTGTTCAATACAGTCTAGAATGCTGACCCTGCCTGGGCCCCAGGTCTTCCTCCAGCAGGGAGGAAGAGGGGGGACTTCACCAACATCTATGAGCAACTGTAGTCACTTTTGGCCTACATGGTTTAGATTGTTGGGCACCCATGTGGATACATCCTTAACCTTAACTGGAGAGGAGGTGGTTGGTATTTTATCAGCCTCTCTGGGCAACTGCAATCAATATTGGCCCATACAGAAAAGAATGTTGTGCCCATCTATGGCTCCACCCGTGACAGGACACTAAGAGGGACAGTGCTTCCTCAACTTCTTCTGGCAAAAAAAGTAGAAAGACTAAAGAGAAAAAGTCTGCTCAGAATAAATACACCTGGTAAATCAGAAGCCAATATACCAACAGCAAATTACAATCCATTTCAAGAAACAGAAAGGTATGGCCTAATCAAAGGAAAAATCTAAGTCTCCAGATGACAAAAAGGAGTTGGAAAAACTAATCAAAGATGTTCAAGCAAATCTTCTTAATAAATTCAATAAGATAGCTAGAGTTTAAGGATATTAAGAAGACACTGGGCAAGCAATAAGGAAGAATTTGAAAGTATACGTAGAAAAATAGCAGATCTTATGGGTATGAAAGAAACAATAAAATTAATTAAAAACACAAGGGAGGCATAAAACAGTAAATTTGATGAGGCAAAAGAAAGGAGCATTGAGCTTAAAGACAGGGCCTATGAAAACAAACACACAAAAGCACAGATAAATCAAAGAATGGAAAAAATTGAACAGGATCTCATGGAAATAAATGTTTGAAAGAGATGTTGAAACACGTATTGTGAGTTTCCCAATTTAAGAATAGAATGGAAAATTGGCAGAAGGAATATTTGAGGAAATAATGGTAGAAAAATTTCCCAACTCTATTGAAGTACATAGATATCCACATCCAAGAAGTAAAATGTATTCCAATATGAATAAATCTGAAAAGACCTGTTCTAAGATACATACTAATCAGAATGTTGAAAGCCAAAGATGAAGAGATAATTTTGAAATCATCAAAAAATCAAGAAAACAGTGATTCATCACATACAATAGGTGCCCAAAAGATTAAATGATGACTTTTGTTAAGAAATAATGGAGGGTTATATTTATGTCCCAGAAATGAAAATCTTTAGTCAGTTCATATGCTGGTTTATCCCTGAATCTCAGCAGAATTGTGACAACCCCTACTATCCAGTTCAATGGACTTGCACAGGACAATGAACAAAATGATAATGATGGAAAACCCGCATGCCAAAAAAAAACAGAGAGTATCTACAAATGCGAGCAAAACATTTACTTCCATCTGGACCATAAGATCTAAGCCCCCTCTCAATCTGAATCAGAGTGAGCTTTGCCATCACAAAATCCTCAAGGATGAGGAATGGACAAAATAAATGAAGAGATTCAAATGTGAACCAAAGTAAATTATTATTATAGCAATGGAAGAACATGTAACATTGATATAAAGAGAGTGGTTACCAGAGTTTCTGAACGGAGAGGGAGGGATGGTTTGTTGTAACATAGGGTATTTTAGGGCATTAGATTTGTTTGTATGATATTGCTATGACAGATACAGGGCATTATACATTTTGTCAAAATCTATAAAATTGTATGGTGCAAAGTGTAAACCGTAAGGTAAACTATTGACCTTGGTTAGTAGCAATGCATCAATATTTATTCATAAATTGTAATAAATGCAGCACACTATTGTAAGATATTATTAATAGATGAAAATGTGGAAGCTGGGATAGGGTATATAGGAATCACTTATACTTCTGATCCATTTATGCAATCTAAAATATCTTTAAAAATAAAGTTTATTATATGAAAAAAAAAAAAGGAACTGTGGACACAGGAAGGCAGTGGTATGGTATATTTAAGATCCTGAAAGAGAAACACAGCCAGCCAAGAATCTTATATGAAGCAAGATTATCATTAAATAATGAGGGAGATTTTAGAATATTCAAAGACAAACAGAAACTGAGAGTTTGTAAACAAGAGACTGGCCTTGCAGACAAGAAGAAAGGGCATGCTACAACCTGAAAAGTAAAGACAGGAGAGAGAATCTTGAAAGAAAGTCTAGAAAAGGTGATTTTATCAGTAAAAGAAACTAAAAGTGTACAAAGAGTAATGAGAATAATATATGACTGAAGAAACCCAAAGGTCAAAATGGGTGAAGCAATAATTGCCTTTACAGTAATAACATTGAATGTTAATGGACTAAACTCTCCAATCAAAATACACAGGCTGATGAAATGGATTAGAAAATATGATCCAATTATGTTCTGTCTATAAGAGACTCACCGTAGATTATATGATGCAAATAGATTGAATGTGAAAGTCTGGAGAAAGATATTCCACACATGCAGTAACAACAACAACAAAAAAAACCCTGAGTAACTATACTTATATCAGATGAAACAGAGGTTAACAGCAAAGCTGTTATTAAAGACAAGAAAGGACATCATATATTAATAAAAGGGGCAATTCACTATGAAGAAATAGCAATCATAAGTGTATATACACATTTCCAGGGTGCCCTAAAATACAAGAGGAAAAAAAAAAAAAGCATTGAAGATTTCAATGCACAAGTATCATCATTGGATAGTACATCTTGGCAGAAGATCAATAAAGAAAAAGATAGCTTGAATAATATGATAAATGAACTAACCCTAAAAGACATATACAGCATATTACAACACCAGACAACAGGTCATTTGTTCTTCTTAAATTCTTATGATCTTTATCCAGTATAAGCCATATGTTGGGTCACAAAACTAATCTCAATAAATTTTGAAAGATGACTATTATACAAAGCACTTTCCTTGATCATAATAGAATGAAGACGGAAATAAAAAACAACAAATAAATAGAGATTAAACCACACACTCTTAAATAATTAGTGGATCATAGAAAAAATTGTAAGAGAAATTAGTAAATATCTTGAGATGAATAAAAACAAGAACACAACATATCAGAACCTATGGGATACAGAGTCACCTCCACGATGCCATCAAAATAATTGGCAGGGCTCAATGCTCACACAAAAACAATGGATAAAGAGCCAAAAGCCACCCAAGGGACCTGATTTCAGGGTCAGCAGACAAAGACAGTGATACACAACACAAAGGAGGGTGAGGAACAGAGAGACAAAGAATTCAAAAAAACAAACATGAGTTACCAAAATCCCATGGTGGCAAGGAAGGACTCCCCTCCTCCACCCTAAAGATATTAAGCTGGGGTAAAGTCCCTGACTCCCTGCACCTGACTGAGAAGGGGCAGTCTTCTTCTTCCCTGACAGATTTTTTAAGGGAAAATGGAAGGAGAGTCGTGGGTTTTTCTTCAGTGAATTCAACCAGCAAAGTTTGCCTTGAATCTCTTGTCAGGGGATTCAACACAGGAACACAGGAAAGCCCATACTGAAACAACTTTGTGGAATGGTGCCCTGATGAGCTCCATCTACTGGCTGGTCTGCAAATTGTATGGACAAAAAACTTCCATTTTTTCTGTATCCAACCTCTGAGAAAACATCTGTGCCACATTAGTGAGCTCTTGACCCGCTTTTGTTAACTGCATCTGGGGAATTTTAAAGACATAGAATGAGTTAAACCAAATATCAAAGAAGAGCTTTGCATACAAAGCAATAGGCAAGAGAGAGAAATTTGCCAGTGGAGTAAATACACCAAAATTTTCAGATGCTTAGACATCAGCAAAAACTTACAAGCTATACTAAGAAAGAGAAAGAGATAGCCTAGCCAAAAGAACAAATCAAATATCTTGAAGAGATACAGGAATTAAGACAATTAATCAGTGATAATTACATTAGCGTCCTAAATCAATTCAAAGAATTTAAAGAAAATATGACAAAAAAAATAAGGGGTATTAAGAAGACTCTATATGAACATAAAGAAAAATTTGAAAGAGTGCAAAGAAAAGTAACAGACCATATGGGAATGAAAGACACAATGGTTGAGATTAAAAATAGATTAGAGTCACAGAAGTGCAGATTTGAATTGTTTGAAGAAAGAATTAGTGATTTTGAAAACAGAACATCTGAACTGGAAAAGACAGGAGAAGAGAAGAGGATGGAAAAAAATGGAACATAGTCTCTGGGAATTGAATGGCATTACAAAATGCACAAACATTCACATTATTGGTGTCCCAGAAGGAGAAGAGAATGGAAAAGGGGTAGAAAGTACATTTGAGGAAATAATGACCTTAAACTTCCCAACATTTATGAAAGACATAAATATGAATATATAGGAAAGAAAACACACCCCTAAAAGAATAAATCCGAATTGACCTGCACCGAGACATCTACTATTCAGAATTACAAATATCAGAGATAATGGAGGATTCTGAAAGCAGCAAGAAAAAAGCAAAGCATCAAAATAAAGGGAACCTCTATAAGATTAATGCTGACTTCTCATCAGAAAGCATGAAGTAGAGAAGGAAGCAGTAGGAAGTATTTAAGATAATGAAAAAGAAAAACTGCCAGCTAAGAATTTTACACCTGGAAAAACTGTCCTTGAAAAATGAGGGAAACTGTCCTTAACAAATGAGGGTGAGTTCAAAGTCTTCACAGACAAACACTTTTGATCGAATATGCTACCAAAAGACCAGAGTTGCAAGAGCTACTAAAGGGAGTGCTGCAGACTGAAAGGAATAAAACAAGGGTGAAAGATTTGTAGAAGAGTGTAGAAATGAAAATTATTAGGAATGGCATGCTAAATGATAAGAAGACAGATGATAGAATGATATTACAATAAAAAGCCAAAGGACAAAATGGGTGAAATCAGTAATGCCTTTACAGTAATAGCATTGAGTGTTAATGGCTTGAACTACCCAATGAAAAGACATAGACTGAGAAAATGGATTAAAAAAATATGAGTCATCTTTATGTTGCCTACAACAGACCCAATGCATATGTAAGGACACAACCAGGTTAAAAAGGAAAGGTTGGAAAAATCTATTCCACACAAATAGTAACCAAAAAAAAATAGTTGAAGGAGTGATATTAATATCAGTCAAAACAGATTTCAAATATAAAGCTGTTACAAGGGATGAAGGTTATCATATATTAATAAAAGGGGCAATTCACCAAGAAGAAATAACTATACTACATATTTATATACCTAACGTGATTGCCCCATGATACATGAGGTACAGACTGGCAAAACAGATGGGAGAAATAGAAGTCTGTACAATAATATTTGGAGACTTTGATACACCACTCTCAGTATTGGGCAGAACATCTGGACAGAGGATAAAAAAGAAAGAAAGAATTTGAATAATATGATAAATGTGTAAGACCTAACAGACATCTATACAGCACTGCACTCCAAAAGATCATGATATACATATAGCACCGGATAGATAATATGTTGTGTACGAAACAAGTTTTAATAAATTTTAAAAGATTGAAATTATACAAAACACTTTCTCTTGTTATTACAGAACAAAGTTGGAAATCAATAATGGACCTAAAAGAAAAAAAAACATTAATATATGGAGATTATATAAACAAATTCTTAAATAGTCAGTGGGTCAAAGAAGAGACTGCAAAGAAATTAAGCAAATAACTCGAGAAAATTAAAATCAAAACTAAATGAATCACAATCGATGGGACACAGCAAAGGCAGTGCTGAGAGGGAAATTAATAGCCCTCAATACTTACATTAAAAAAGAAGAAAAAAGTAAAATCTAAAATCTAACTGCATACCTGGAGAAACTAGAAAGAGAACAGAAAACTAATCCCAAACCAAGCCAAAGGAAAGAAATAGCAAAGATCAGAGCAGAGATAAATGAAATGGAGGGGAAAAAAAGAGAGAGAGAATCAACAAAATGAAAAGTTGGATCTTTGAGAAGATCAAAAATTCGACAAGCACTTAGCTAGACTGACAAAAAAAGATGAAAATAAACAAAATCAGAAATGAGAGGAGAAACATTACAAATGACCGCACAGAAAAAATAAAACAGAGATCATAAGAGGATACTATGAAAAGCTGTATGCCAAAAAAACACAAGACAATATACCGGAATACAAGAGATGAACTAATTCCATTCAAAGACTGTCTAATACCAATCTTCCTCAAGCTCTTCCAAAAAATTGACCAGGAAAGAATGATACCAAACTCATTCTATGAAGCCAACATCATCCTAATACCGAAACCATATAAAGGTACTACAAAAAAAGAAAATTACAGACCAATATCTCTCATGAATATAGATGCAAAAATTCTCAAACAAAATACTTGCAAACAGAATCCAAAAGCATATTAAAATAATTATACAAAACCATCAAGTGGGTTTTATGCATGGTATGCAAAAGTGGTTCAACACAGGAAAAGCTATTAGTGTAATAAAAAACATTGATAAATTGAAAAGAATAATTACGTCATCCCCTCGATTGATGCAGAAACGGCTTTTGACAAAATAGAACACCATTTTTTTAAATAAAAACACTTCAAAAGATAGGAAAAGAAAGAAACTTTCTCAATACGATAAAGAGAAAAAGAGCACATATGAAAATCCTAGAGATAACATTGTCCTCAATGGTAAAAGACTGAAAGTTTCCTGCTGAGATTAGGACCAAGACAAGGATTTCCACTGTCACAACTATTATTCAATAGTGTGCTATAGTTTCTAGCTAGAGAAATAAGGCTAGATAAAGAAATAAAAGGCAACCAGTTAAGAAAGGAAGGAGTAAAATTTGCAATATTCAGTGTTTATATGATCCTATATCTAAAATCTCCTGATAAATCCACAACAAAAGTACTAGAACTAATAGATGCGTTCTAGCAAATGTTGGGAAACAAGATTAATATGCAAAATCAATAGTGACTCTATACACTACTAGTGTGCAATTTTAGGAGGAATTCAGAAAAAAATTCTATTTATAATGCCAACAAAAGCAATAAGATTTTTAGGAATTAACTTAACCAAGAAGGTAAAGGGCCTGTATATAGAAAACTAAAAACCATTGCTAAAGACCTAAATAAATAAAAAGAAGACAAATAAATAAATAAAGAGGCAACCATAAAACTCCTGGAAGGGAATGTTGGAATATATTTTCAAGATCTTGTGGTAGGCAGTAGTTTCTTAAATCATATACCCAAATAAAGAGCAACAAAAGAAAAAATAGATAAATGGTACCTCCACAAAATCAAAAACTTTTGCACCTCTAAGGACTTCATCAAAAGGGCGAAAAAGCAGCTTACTCACTGGAAGAAAATATTTGGCAATCTCATATCCAATAAGGGTTTAATGTCTATGATATATAAAAAGATCATACAACTCAACAATAAAAAGACATACTGCCCAATCAAAAATTGGCAAAAGACTTGAAAAGACAATTGTCCAAAGAAGTAATAAAAAAGTGAGGAAAAATGAAAAAAATATTCACTATCATTATTGATTGGGAAATGCAAATCAAAACTACAATAAAATTTTATTTCACACCTATTAGACTGGCTGCTACTAAAAAGTCAGAAAACTGTAAATGTTGGAGAGGTTGTGGAGAGAAAGGAATGCTTACTCACTGTTGGTGGAAATGTAGAGAGGTACAGGCACTGTGGAGGATTGTTTAGCAGTTCCTAAGGAATTTGAATCTAGACTTTCCATGTGACCCAGCAATAGCATTACTAGGTATACACCCAGAGTAACTGTGAGCAGAGATATGAACAGACATCTGCACACTGATATTCATAGTGTCGTGATTCATGATTGTCAAAAGTTGCAAACAACCCAAGTGTTCATCAATTGATGAATGGATAGATAAATTATTATGTATACACTCGTTGGAATATTATGCAGTGGTAAGAAGAAATGAAGTCGTGAAATATTTGACAACATGGATGAACCTGGAAGGCATAATTTTGAGTGAAGCCAGAGAGACAAAAAAGGGCAAGTAGTGTATGATTGTGCTATTATGAACTAAATATACTGTGCAAACTCATGGAGTTAATAATTAGACTACAGGTCATTGTAAAATAGAAGGAGGGTAGAAAATGGAAAGCTGAAGGTTAATCTGTGCTGAATTGGTAAAAATGTTTGTAAATCTATGGAAACAAATAGAAATGGTGAAAGCATATCTTGGTGTTTATTTCTATCAGTACTATATTTTATGGGTATGAGAGTGGTGGAAAAGGAAACTGTAAGGTCATGTATATTGCTAAAAGGAAAACTATAAACTATAACATAGGACTGTATAAGATAGTAAAACTTCATGTAAATCATGAATATTGGTGATATTGCATATATAAGATTGCTTTTTCAAAATATAAATATCAATATAGGAGAGAAAAGGTAATAGAATAACAACTATGTACTGCAGGGAAGCATATAGATATTGAGAAGTGATGTTTTGTTTGTCTTTTGTTTATCATTATAATTATTATTATTATTGGAATAATGGAAGTCGTCTAAGGATGATTGAAGTGATAGATGCACAAATATATGATTACACCAAGTACTATTGAATGTACGCTTTTGATGGATTCATGAATTATTACCATGTATTAATAAAATTGATATGTTGAAATTATAATAATGATAAATATTTTGGAATAGAATAAAAACATGTGATGGAGTAAAGACAGTGTTGAGAGAAATCTATAGCCTTTGATAGTTAAATTAAAAGACAAGGGAAGTGGATATGGCTCAACTGATTGAGCTCCTACCTCCCATATTGGAAGTTCTAGGTTCGGTTCCCAGTACCTCCTAAAGAAGTTGAGCAAGACAGTGAGCTGATGTGAAGGGCTGATGTTGTGAGCTGATGCAACAAGATGATGACACTAGAGACACAAGATAGTAAAACATATTGAGAGACACAACAAAGCAGGAAGCAAAGGTGGCTCAAGCGATTAGGTACCTCTGTCCCACATTGAAGGTTATGGGTTCCATTCCCAGTGCCTCCTAAAAGGAAGACAAGCATACAATGAACAGACACAGCAGGTACAAACAACAAGGGAGAAGAGAGAAATAAATAAATAAAATAAATCTTTTTAAAAAAGACAAGAAAGTGCTAAAATCAATGACCTAAATACACAGCTGGAGGAAGTATAAAAAAAGCAAAATAATCTCAAACCAAGCTGCAGGAAAGAAATAACAAAGACCAGAGCATAAATGAAATTGAAAACAAATAAAACCATAGAGAAAATTAACAAAACCCAAAATTGTTTCTATGAGATCAATAAAATTGACAAACCATTAAGTAGATTAACAAAGAAAAAAAGAAAGAAGATGAAAATAAAATCAGAAATGAAAGTGGGGACATTACTACTGACCCCACAGAAATAAAGATATCAAGATAAGATACTATGAACAACTTTATGCCAACAAAGTAGACAACATAGGTGTAATGGACAAATTCCTAGGAATGTAAGAACAACCTACAATGATTTTAGAAGAAACAGAAGACCTCAATAAACCAAACACAAGTAAAGAGATTGAATCCATAATCAAAAACCTCCCTAAAATGAAAAGCTCAGTACCATATGTCTTCCAAATGAATTCTACCAAGCAGTCAAAGAAGATTTAATACCATCTTACTCAAATTCTTCCAAAAATTGATCAGTAGGGAATGCTACCAAACTCATTTTACAAAGCTAACATCACACTAATAAAAAAGCCAGATAAAGATATTATGAAAAAAGAAAATAGCAGACCATTTCTTTAATAAATTTAGATGCAAAAATCCCCACAAAAATACTTGCTAATCGAACCCAACAACACAGTAAAATAATTATTCATTAAGTCCATTTTATTCACGGCATGCAATGATCTTTCAATGCAAGAAAATCAATCAGGGCAATATATCACATTAATATATAGAAGACAAAAAACTCACATGATCATCTCAATTGCCACAGAAAAGGCATTTGATAAAATACAGCATCCTTTCTTAATAAAGACACTCAAAGATAAGAATTGAAGGAAATATTCTCAGTATGATAACATTGATGTAACATTTATATAATGTAAAGCTTCTTTTAAAATAAATGTTCAATATAGTTTCTTCAATTGTAACAAATGTACCACACTAATGAAGGATGTTGTTAATGTGGGAATGTGTGGGAGGGGGAGAGAGTGAGTCATATGGGAATCCTTTATATTTTTATGTAATATTTATGAAATCTAAAGCTTCTTTAAAAATAATATATATATAAATAATAAATAAATAAAATATTTAAAAAATGATAAAGGGCATATATATGAAAAACCCAAAACTAACATTGTACTCAATGGTGAAAACTGGAAGCTTTACCATTGAGATCAGTACCAAGAACAGGACATCCACTGTCACCACTCTTGTTCAATATAGTGCTATAGCTTCTATCTAGAGCAACCAGCAAGAAAAAGAAATAAAAGTTGTCCAAACTTGAAAGGATGAAATAAAACTTTCACTATTTTCAGATGACATGATCCCATATTTAAAGGCCCTGAAAAATCTACAACAAAGCTACTAGAGGTAATAAATGAGTTCATCAAAGTGGCAGGAAACATGATTAATACACAAACATCAATAGTGTTTCTATATATAGTAATGAGCTATCTGCAAGAAATCAGGAAAAATTCCATTTACAATAGAAACAAAAAGGATCGAATATTTAGGAATAAATTTAACAAAGGACATAAAGGACCTACACTAAGAAAACTGCAATTTATTGCTTAATGAAATCAAAGAAGAATTCAATAAATGGAAAGGCATTCCGTGTTCATGGGGTGGAAGACTAAATATCATGAAGATGTCAATTCTACCCAAATTGATTTACATGTTCAATGCAGTTTCAATAAATATTCCACCAGCCTTCTTTGCAGAAACGGAAACATCAATTATCTAATTTATTTGGAGGTGTAAAGGGAACTGAATAACCAAAACATCTTGGAATAAAGGAACAAAATTGAACATAACAGAAGGCCTGCATCCTTCAAATGCCATGGCAAACTCACCCTTTCCACACACATTGATGGAGTCTCTCTTTTGGCCTGAGAAGATGTCTTAAGTCCACATCTCAGCTTCTATGCTTTTGCCCTTGAAGTCATTTTCCCTCAATCCCACTCTTTTCTCTCCCTTTTAGTCCAGGCAATCAATGGTTACATTTATGCATATCTCACAGAAAGCTTTTTGGTTTCACATGCAGTTTACAGAGGTACCAACCATAAGAAAATAGGACCTTCCACAAATCATTTCTGGATAACTGCATTTCAATTCTGACTTACACTCAAAGGACTGGCTGTTTCCATGTTCAATGAAGTCCTCACATGGGCACTATTTTCTGGGGACTCATTTTCTAGAAGCTCAGAATTTCCCAACTCATCGATTTCTGGTTTCTTTGTGCCATGTGTTCATTTCTCAGCTTATTTCTTTCATCTGGCAATTTTCTATAAGCTGAAAGAAGCCAGACTGTGCTTTCCATATTTAGTTTGGAAATCTCCTTAGATGAATGTCAAAGCTTGTCATTTTCAAACTCTGCCTTCCATCTAATGTCAGAAGTCAATTTTGCCAAGTTCTTTCTCACTTTAAAGCAATGACCACCTTCCTTCCAGTTTTCAATGACACTTTCATCATTTTCATCTAAGAATTCTTCAGAAGTATCTTTAATGTCCATATTTCTAACAACAGTTTCCTCAAAGAAATCTAGACCTTCTCTTTCAACTATCTCATAGTTCTTCTAGAATCTACCACTTACTCATGTATAAAACCATTCCAATGTTTTTGGTATTTGCATAGCAGCAGGACTCCACTCTTCGAATAACAATTTCTGTTTTTGTTTCCTGAAAGCTGCTGGGAGCAATATACCAGAAAGAGTTGGCTTTTATAATTGGAATTTATTATGTTAAAAGCTTTCAGGTCTGAAGCCATGGAAGTATCCAAATCAAGGTACCATCAAGAAATGCTGTCTCACAAAGTTGCAGTTGTGGGCAGTCAATCACAATGATG